>VZRI01010370.1:586466-608454 GCA_013397515.1 Upupa epops | reverse complement strand
TGAGTGGCAGCACAGACAGCTGAGGTGTCAGTGACACCACCCAGCTTTGTGTCATCAGCAAACTTGCTGACAGTGCCCCCTAATCCCTCACCCAATCACTAATGAATAGATTGAAGAGGACTGAGAAGGGGAAATATTTAGCAATGAACAAAATGAAAAGTATGGAAGGACAAGGGCCAAATATTTGAGTTCTTATTTGTGTTTGCATCAGTCACAGTAGTGCATCCTGACGCAAATTTGAGACCCCTGGCAACTTGCTCTCTGCTCGGGGCATGTGGTTGAGATTTCAAAGGTCATAATCAGTTTTATTTAACTTCTGTAAGTAAGAGGAAAATTATGTCCAAAGTAGCAAACCCCTCGGATTTCAGGGAGCAACTCATTCCATCTGAAAAGATAAGGATTTCGGAATAGATCATATCTGACACCATCAGCTCCTGACAGCTTTAACACATTTGTGAAACTTCAGCTCACTCATCAAAATGAACACGTAGCTTATGTGAATGAACTACTTTTAGTGTCTCACAGATGAGACTCTGCAATGTTTCACACTCTGGCAGAGAAACCCTCTCTTTCCACTTATTTCCTACACAGATGACATTCATCTTTCCACGTGAATCTTTCCTAAGCTGGGCTCAAATAATCACAGGTTTGGGCTTCTTTGTTAGACCAATCCAACACAAACTCCTCCAAACTGTCAACATAGTCAACACTGATTAGAAAGCGGAAAATGCACTACAGCAACACTAAACACTGTGTTTAGTGGAGAACCAGGGACATAACCTTCTGGACTCATTGCCCCTGGGATGAGGTGTTCTCCACAGGCAAGTCCAGATTTACTCTGCCAGTCAGGGAAACGCAAGGTTGCAGCAGACCACCATTTCCGTATCACCATTGGCACTGAGAACTCAGTTCTCCTAATTATCGTAGAATCATTAGGGATCAGAAGGGACCTCATAAGATCACCTAGTCCAATTCCCCTGCCACAGCAGGATCACCTAGACTGGGATGATCTTTCATGGCCCCTTCCGATCCCTAATGATTCTATGATCTTTTAAATTCTCCTAGGGACAGTGACTCCACCACTGCCCCGGGCAGTTCATTATGATGCTTGACAACACTCTAGATGAGAACAGTTTTCCCAATACCAAGTCTAAACCTCCCTTGATGCTTGAGGCTGTTTCTCCTTGTCCTGTGTCCAGAGGGTGATTCATCCCAGATGAAGACAGGTCTCCAAGGGACCATGGATGAATTGCATCGTGAAGCCAATGCCTCTAAGCAGAGCACATGGGGGGTGTAGGTGGCTTACACTGCACCTGCAATTTTGTTGGAAGGTGAAGTCATAAGATTAATTTCCCCTGCCAAGAGAGAAAATGACACACAGCCATCAAGAATTAGGCTGGATTCCTCAACCATGGATGATGTTTATCTCTTACTAAAGCAAACACCCTAAAATGAAACAGGGTTGGCAGTGGGAGAGGAGAGAGGAGCCAACTAGAGGAGAGCAGCATTACCTCACATGTTGCTTCTTGGAGTAGGCATCTGGAGCACTCTGCTGCTTTGTGGGCAGATTTTTGACTTCTCTTGCAGAAAATGACGTACCATCCATCAGAAGAAACCGACCTTGAAAAGAGTATTTGCTGTGACTCCCATCTCCCCTGCGAACAACATTCCTGCTGCTTCAAGCTTTTTTGGTTGCAGTGTTAACACTTCTTCAGATCTGACATGAGCTCAGCTGAAGAGAAAACAGAAACACTATTCAAGACCCAGATCCAATGTGGGAGGTTAGGAGTGCAGATTCTCACCTCACTCTGAAAGCACGATGAGCCGTTCGTGTTGTCATCGTTCTATTTTAGGGGATGCCTTTATTATTGTGCTGGGCTGTTTCTATTGCGCAGAGCAGCCTTTTCCAGGTTTTCTATCAAAGACATGGTCATACGTTTTAAAACACAGCATCTCTCATTCTCAAGAATCAACCCAGCAGTTAGGTTTTGGCTTAGATTGATTCCCTCTGGGTCTAGAAAGCACTCACCTTGTTCCTTGCGGGATATTTTTGTATGTTAAGTCTTTTGTGATGGGATCTAGATACAGATATCCCAGTATGAGGATTCAGACTTCACCAAAACCCAGCTTTTCCAGTTGGAACCTTTTGTAAATCATTCTCCTCTGCATCTTCATGCTCTATTGTTTCTCACATGAGATAAACCACCTGATTTGGGCTCAGTTCTGGAGAAGAATACAACAGAGTCTAGTTGGATGCCTGTATGTAGTGGGGTCCACTAAGGATTGGTACTGGGACCAGTCCTCTTCAATCTATTCATTAATGACTTCGATGAGAGATTAGAGTGCACTGTCAGCAAGTTTGCTGATGACACAAAGCTGAGTGGTGTCACTGACACCCCAGCAGACTGTGCTGCCATTCAGTGAGACCTGGACAGGCAGGAGAGCTGCCCAGAGAGAAACTGAATGAGGTACAACAAGGGTCAGAGTCTGGCATTTGGGCAAGAACAACCCCAGGAACCAGGATAGGTTGGAGACTGACCTATTGGAGAGCAGTGTTGGAGAAAGAGACCTGAGGGGTCCTAGCAGACAGCAGGATGACCCTGAGCCAGCAATGTGCTCTCATTACCAAGAGGGCCAACAGCATCCTGGTGTGGATCAGAAGGTGGGTGGTTAGCAGATGGAGGGAGGTTCTTTATACTCTGCACTAGTGAGACTGCATCTGGAGTACTGTGTCCACTTCAGGGTCCCTCAGTTACAGAAAGACACAGAGCTGCTGGGGGGTGTCCAGCGTAGAGCAACGAAGATGCTGAAGGAAGTAGAGCATCTCCCTTTTGATCCTTAAGTGTCAGGAATGAGTTGACCTTTGGCTGTGATCACATGTATCATCATCTGCTTTACCGTAAAAGGAGGAACGCTCCTACAAAGGAAATTGTGCAGCCTTTTATCAGGTAGTTTTGGTTTCTAACTTTGCCATCTTCAGATGAATCAACACATCATGACAAATACCAAGTGCCTTCAAATGACTCCTTTTATGGTTGTCCACTAAGTAAACAAACATGTAAACATGAAAAGCTCAGAAAGAATAGAATAGATTCCATATTAACATAAAAAGCAGCAGATCAAGTCTACTTCAGCTATAATAATTGATTATATATTTGCACGTCTGCTCTCATAGCTCCAAGACACAGAGATCTTCCAGGAATGGGGTGTTAGGGAAGGAAAGATCTTCAGCCAACATTTGTTGAGTGCTCCAGAGATAAAACTTGCATTTAAGTGAGGGACTGTAAAGCTGAAACAGGCAGAAACCTGAACATGTATTGATTTTTTTAAAAAAATGATGTATTATCTGAAATGGTTGTCGTGCCTAAAGTAATGGGGCTTTGGGGACAATATGTAGGAGTTTTCATGGATAACATCGATGGGCTAAGTCAAAAAGACAAATTAGAAAATCAATAGGAGAAGATAGTTTAGTCAAGAGAACTGAGGCACAGGAGCAGCCTCCTATTATCTGCTTTGAAAACAGGAGATGAGAAAATCCAGTGGTTCCTAAGAATCACTGCCTATCTCACATCTACAGCCATGCATCCAGAAGTAGTCACTATAAGATATCCATCTCAGCTTGACACTGAAATATAGCAAATAAAAGTCACTAGCAAATATTAATCCAGCACTGGCATTCAGTAGTTCATCCCGAGGTTCCTTCCATGAAGCAAAGCTTGAGTAAGTTACGGCACTCTAGATGCTGGGAACACAGGAAAGAAATACTGGTTGTAGTGGGGTGCACATTGATTGGTGCCTTGCAGTCTTTAGCACACATCAGCGCACCCATCACCTTTAACAAGGTACATCCCAAGGAGGCTTTATCTTAATTCTATCAGGCATATCTTTTAAAAATGCCTTAGTGGCCATAAAGAGATCTGTTACAGGAGACTATAACGCAGTGATTCATCCCTGTCCATAAACCAGGAACCGTTGTACATCCAAATCACTGAAAAATGAAAGTCTCTTACTCATATTCCTGGAGTTTCAGGATTACTGCATACTGAGGTACAACAAGGGTCAGTGTAGAGTCTGGCATCTGGGCAAGAAGAACAACCGCAGGGACCAGGATCAGTTGGACACTGTCCTGTTGGAGAGCAATGCAGGAGAAAGGGACCAGGGGGTCCTAGTGGGCAGCAGGATGACTCTGAGCCAGCAATGTGCTTTTGTGGCCAAGAGGGCCAAAAGCATCATGGAGTCAATCAGAAGGGGGGTGGTTAGCAGATCGAGAGAGGTTCTTCTCCCTCTCTACTCTGCACTAGTGAGACAGCATCTGGAGTATTGTGACCAGCTCTGGGCCCCTCAGTTCAAGAAGGACACAGATGCTAGAGGGNAAGGGGCAATGAATGCAAGCTGAAACAGAGAAGGTTCCATATAAATATCAGAAGGAACTTCTTCCCAGGGATGGTACTGGAACACTGGAACAGGCTGCCCAGGGGGGTTGTGGAGTCTCTTTCTCTGGAGACGTTCAAAACCCACCTGTATGTGTTGATGTGTTCTTTTGTGACTTGGTCTTGGTGATCCTGCTGTGGCAGGGGGATTGGACTAGATGGTCCCTTCCTATCTGTAATGAATCTATGATTCTATAGGTGGCTATAGTCTTCCTTCCTCATCCAAAGTGAGAAGCTATTTTAAGAGTATTTGGGACAAACTCAGACAGATTTTTCTTTCTAAGAGATTCTCCTGCAAAGAAGTGTTAAGTAGGCATGATGACATGTTGGAAAGATGCTTTTCATGTCATGGAGAAATTACTGTAAACAACGAGCTATATTTTCCCTATAATACCCATTTTCAAACACTTCTGTCTCTTCCAGATTGTCTTGCTCATAACTGTTGCTCTCTTGGACTAGTGAGTATAGTAAAAGAAAGTGACTGTTCACTGAGTGATGGCTACACACATACTCCAAACTCCTCAATTCACGGATGCTTTCAGGAAGCTACAACCCCTGATAAATCTTTGCAGACCACTGGGATGAATAATATTTGTGGATGCATTTTTGAGGCTACCTAACTGGAGAGGTATTTGTGGCTGTGGGTTTTGCCACTCACATGGTGGAGTATGTTTTCACATAGGCTATATTTTGCCCATCTGTCTTGCATTAGACTGATTTCATATCTTAAAGAGTCTGTGATGTCAATGAATCATTTGGAAAGTGGGGTTAACCAGCAAATGGCACAGTACCCTTCTTTTCATTCATGAGCTGCTGCAGCATTGAAATTCCCTCGAAGTAGGAGTTTTAGCAAATCTTCTGAAGCCAAATAGGTAGTAAATGTCACGGTCTTAGGGACAGCTCTGATAGGCTTTTTTATACCATATACCAATTTACAAGACCAGTGGTCCCACTGAACCAGTCATTTTATTAGGGAATACCACTGAAATCAGGAGGGTTTTCCAGACCATAATCTGATCCACTTAGTTCAGTAGGTCTATATGGATTCAGAAAGGATTAGGATCCTGCCTCTCTCTAATCTAAAGGGACACAGCAGCTGGCAAGTTGCACGAAACCCCTCATTTTATCAAAGCAAACTCATGGATCTGAACCAAGTTTCTCCATCATCTACCTCACAGCCCCCTGTGAGTCCTTTTACAAGCAAAATCCTTCCAATCCTGGAGAAATGAGCCCATTCAAAGACACGTGTTTATTTGGGGATGAAAAATGATGTCTTACACCAGACTTCTGATTGCTGAACACTAACAACCTTGTGGAAAACATCTCTGGCAACACTGCACTCTGTTCTGCTGAACAGCAAACAGTAAAAAACCCCACGACTGATCAGACCCTGGAATGGACTGTCCTGGGAGGCAGTGGATTCTCCATCTCTGGAAGTCTTTAAGGAAAGACTGGGTGAGGCACTTAGTGCCATGGTCTAGCTGTCTGTGGTGATGTTAGAGCATGAGCTGGGCTTGATGATCTCAGAAGTCTTTTCCAGCCTCAGTAAAAAAAAAGCCAAGCAGTGGTACTTACAATATATTTTGAGAGAGAAAAGAGAGAATTTTTACCCTGCTGCAGAATGAGGGTTTTGCAGTGTTGTGAAAATGATCTACTAGCTTATCTATATGTTCTAGATATGTTGTATGTAACATATATGTAACACACATAATGTGCATAGACATCATGCAGAATACATACGTATGTTACCTATGTACCTAAGAACACACATGGGATATAAAAGCCACCTTTCCCATCCTTGTTTTGCATACAGGCTTCCCTGATGACCCAGAGCAGAAGGCTCATGGAAGCCTTTCCTTGCCCTGGCAAGGGGTCTGGGTTCACCCTGTGGCTGCCAAACTCAGCAACAAGATGATCTGAGGTTTTTTTTTCACCGGGTAATATTTTGAAAGAGTGAAAGAAAAATTGAACAGAGGAAAAAGTAATGGAAACCTACGTATCTGATTTAATAATAACTTCAGGAGCTCATGAACAGGGAGAAGGAGGAGCTAGTGCTAGACCTGTGGGGCACAGCTGAAGTGCAATACCAGATAATACCCTCAAACTCCCAGTGCTACAGCTTTGCTTCCACTGCCATGTGGAATAGCCTCATCTCTATCCTTCTGTTTGTTTGGGTTTCTCCCCCAGGTATTTTGAGGGAGAAGGGAGGGAAACCAGGCTGAAATCCTGGAGGAGTTCTCAAACCCAAGCTTCGTTTGTGATTTCAGTTTAGAGCATAACAGGGCTTTGTTATTCTGTGGTCCCTTGCTGAAATAGGTCAGTGTGGCCTCCCAAGCTAAAAGCTGCCTGCCAATTATATTTTGCTCCAGGCCAAGATTCTGCATAAAAACACCAATGAAATACCAGCAGAGGGAAAAGGCTGCTCTTGCTCTTATTTATATTCCACCAGTACCTAGGGAACGGATGCTTCTAGACCAGGTGCTGTTCAGAAGTGCAGTCAGAAGGAGTTTGTCTATAATAAACACAGTAGGTTAGAGATAGGAAGGAAAACTGAAGAGTAAAATAAGTTGTCCAAGATGAAAACTGAAGTCAGATCCATTCAGTCCCAGACATGTGTCTTTCTCTCTGGATCATGCCACTGCACTGTGAGATGTCCCTGAATCTAGATCTCACTGAGTACAAGGTTTAATCATGATTTCATACATTTAATTTAAAGAGGCATCAATGAGCTGATCCACAGGGCTGATTCCTTTACTCAAAAGAAGAGAGACCACAGAAATTATTTAGCAATGTCTTATGAGCCAAGAGACAGTCCAGGAACCTTGGACTGACACACCACCATATGGACCATATAGGCCAGTATTTAACTGGAGTGGACAGAAGGTAACTATCATCACCAGGACCATGTTTTCCCAATTTTATATAACAGGTCGTCCATCTCATCTTTCTCCAGGACACCCCCAGCACACCTACATGCTTCCAGGAAGAACTTTCTGACTTGCCTTGGCCACCCCATGAATAAGCAGCATGAGCAACGAAGATGATGAAAGAAATATGACAGTTCCCTTCTGAGGAAAGGCTGAGGAAGCTGGGTCTCTTGAGCTTGGAGAAGAGGAAGCTGAGGGGTGACCTCATTCATGTCTCTAAATATGTGAGGGATGAGTGTCAGGAGGATGGAGCCAGGCTCTTCTCAAGGTCGTCTGGTGATAGGACAAGGGGCAGTGGTGCCAGCTGGAACAGAGGAGGTTCCATATCAATATCAGCAGGAACTTCTTCCTAGTGAAGGTAACAGAGCGTGAGAACAGGCTGCCCAGAGGGGTTGTGGAATCTCCTTCTCTGGAGACATGCAAGACCCTCCTGGATGTGTTCCTGTGTGACTTGTTCTAGGTGATCCTGTCATAGCACGGGGATTGGACTAGATGATTTTTTGAGGTCCCTTCCAATCCCTAATGATTCTTAGAGCAGTAAGGAATTTACACTCCGTACTCACAATATTCTGTTTATATGCAGAGTGTTTTGGCCAAGTTTTCTACATAGAAGGCTATGCACCACTAATTACATTCTTGGTTTTATTCCAGGACAGTCGATAGAAACCCTTCCAAAAGGCGTATTACCCTAGGCAAGAGTCTGCCTTAATGAATCCTTCGCGCACTGCAAATAGTTGTATTTTAATCTGCAAACCAGAGATTAGGTAAAAAGAGCTCTCCAATTGCTCAAGCGCTTCATGCCAAGCATCTCTTTGATTGCAGTTTAAATCAAAGCTAGCGTGTGCTTTGTTAGCTTTGGGCATATCAGAGGGAGCTGTGTACACGTCTCCACCAAAGGCAGCTATTCCAGCTGTATGTTGGCACAAACGATAGATGAGGTTAGTTCAAAGGATTACGGAACCAACCAAGGGCTGCTGTGTGAGCAGCAGATGCCACTTGTATGGATGGCGCTAACCCCACACTTCTGCTCAAGGATATTTAATCTTTTGACAGAAATTTAGTCTAATTCTTGCTTGAAAAATAAATCCCAGGCAAGACCAACAATGCTAAGGAGCTTTCCAGGAAAATAGTGTTTACTCAGCTGAGAACATAGGTTGGATAAATTAAATAATGACGTCCACACCTTCAAAACTTATTTCTATGTTCCAGTCAGATCCCTATACATCATGGTAGTCTATAGACAACTAGGCTTGGCTTCTGGTGAACTTAACCCAAGTGAGAGTTTACCCAAACTAGTAGGAAATCCATTCTCTTGACTGTATGGCTGTAGATCTGCACCAACACTATTCATTTTGTCCTGCCTCAACTAAGGTTATTCTGGCTTTACCATAATTTTGCACAAAACCCAGCCCAAAAGAATCCATCCAGAGCATAAAGAAACCATGTTCCTAATGCTGTGTGAAGCAGGCACAAAGAAGCATGCGACATGCAGCATTTCCCTTCATTCGCTGTTAGTTTTCACAAGCAGAAGGATGCTCAGCATCAGTCACAGATACCCTGAAGCGCTGCTGAACACGGTGACCTTTCCTGGTACAAATACTTTACAACACACTGAGTGCACACCAGATAACAGTTTGGCCCGGATAATTTAACAAAACCCACTTTAAGCAATTCAATCAAACAGAAAAGGGTTGATCTGGTGCTCAGACTTTCCTCTTACTCAAGATGGCAGCAGAGATATTATGAGTCACTTAGCAGAGCTGGCTCCTGGGTTTATTTTCTGCACCTCTAATAGGACTGTTCTCGAGTCACTGGAAACAGATTCATTTGGGATTGGAACAAGGCAGAATCTAATAGAAAATAAAACAAGAGAGTCAGGAGATGTTTCCGGATGTTACTTACTGTGTCCTGTTGCTCCTGGCCTTCTCCCCTTCTTTCCACAGAGGAACACATGATGTTTGCACAGCCCCATTAGAGAAATGACTTGTCTCCAGGTTGCAGTATCAGAGAGACAAACCGGAGGAGTATCCTGGAAAAGAGGGAATGGATAATGTGAAACAGATGTTTTTCTTTAATTGCTGAGTGCAGATGCAGCCCAGTAACTAATCCACCTGCTATCTTCCCATAGGGATAATTACTCACCCTGTGATCCCAGCCAACTGAATCTATGTTTTCCATGGCTCACTATACTCATCTCTGCTTTGCCCTACAATAGGCTCCAGAAGGCTTCACAAGTGCAATGCTTCTACAAACAGCTGTGTCTTTCTGCACCTCTGTATACATTTAGAAAGCTTTTCCTAACTGTCCTCATGTCATCACTCAAAAGTAAGGTGTCTCAGGTTCTCTAATGGTAAGTGAAGTATCACTAAACAGAGGCATTTCTGGGTGGGTTTTCCAGAGAACTTATAGATGTTAATATAAAATACTAGGGGTATCAGGATGGTGTAAGAGCAGAGTTTACAGGAGGTGATTGAATCCCCATCACTATATATGTCTCAAATCTGTGTAGAAGTGGAGCTTAAGGATGTGGCTTAGTGGTGATTAGATTAGATTAATCATTGGACTTGATCATCTGAAAGATCTTCTCCAACCAAAATGATTGTGTGATGAGTTGTGGCAGTAAATAGTTCACATCTGAATTACCTGCCACTAGTTGTGATCAGGAAGACACAGCAAAGGTTTCTCATATCCACATTAAGTTCGGGCTGAGTTTTTGCTCGTATGTTTTTACTCCAAACCACATTTAGCACCGAGCAACAACCAACTGTCGCTGGTCAGTGAGGACCAGCAAGATCTTGATAGCAAGTTCTGATTGTTCTAAGTGAATCGAGGACAACATAAGCTTCAGGGTATCTCTGCTTGGCATGTACACGCACCCAGCCATGGAAGTATGAGCAGCTCATGTCTCCAACGCTCCAGTGGTGGGACTGGCTGTCCTCCTCACTACTGAGGAAACTTGGCTTTTGGTGGAGTGGCCAGCAGGCAAGTGACAGGAGCTGAGAAACTGTCATTGACTGAACTTGATAGAACTGGAAAATGTGACCTGAGGTACAAGCTTTGTTATCCTCTGTAACACAGCCTTCATCTTTTCTTCTCTTCAAGGGAGCTCCTTATTTCTGTGCCTCAGGCAAGAGCCAGAGCCAGCTGGAGATAATTTAGTCCTACTTCACTAATGTTGATGTCTCTGGATTTAATATTGGCTTTTCTGGAACCCTGCTATGACTTTGGCTTGGCAAGGTGGTTCAGGTAGTTATCCTGAGCATAATATTTTGTTAACCAACCGGCTACAGATCTGTTTCAAATATGAAACAGGAATCTGGTCATCCAGGACTAACAAACCTCCTCAAGCTCTTCTACTGCTTGATGCTCAGCAGCCCCCAGCTCTGGGGAATGTCTTCTCCACTGCCTGCTGGAGAAACACTCAAAAGCAAAATGAAGTCTTCAGAGAGAAAATCTGGTGGCTGAAGAGATGGGTGGAAGCTGCTAAGAATGACAGAGGAGCTGCAGAGAGCAGGGGTGTGCGTTGGGGTCTGTGGAGGTCACCATGGACTCTGCTCTGCAGAAGAAACATTCAGATCCAGCCAGACAGAACCCCACTGCTATCCTCAGGCCTCATGTTCCCCAGTGTCCCTGGAGGCCCGTGAATACCTGATTCAAAGACCTAAGCAGTGGCCTAAGGAGAAGCTGGGAGAGAGCCCAGATAGAGCAAGGCTTAAGAAGAGCAGACAATAAAAAGCCAAGTCACGTCATGCCATCTTTTGTTCACGCTGCCGTGCCTGGGGACAGGCATGAAACCATGAACTGCAATCCCTGCCAAAGCAGAGAGCCAGAGTGGGGTTAGGAAACATCCCATGCAGGACTGCTCAGGTAGTGTTTCATCTGCACTGTCGCTCAGGAGCACCCTGCAGTGATGGTACCAGCCTTGTGCTGCCTGCTCTTCCTCACGTGCAGGGTAATTTCGTACAGAGGACACAACCGATGGGAAGATGATGCTAAGGTTAGACAGACCATCAGTTTTATCAGAGACTCAGGATAAAGGAGGGTCGCAGAGAGACACAGTGATACAGAGCCTGTGGGAACCAAGTCTCTGTAAGCTTACTGTAACTTCAGCTCAACCTAGGAGCATCTAGACTTCCCTCAGACATGCTGAGCAAAAGAGCAAAGCCAAATTTAAAATCCTTTGGATTCCTTTTCAAGCTCCAGCTTGGTGCCTGACACACACACATGTCTGGTGGGAAATGTCAGTGTTATATATACCACAAACTGAGATTGGATAACTCGAATCCCTCAGAATCTCATCTGTTGCAGCAGTAGGCTGTTATTAAACCTATTGACTTACACAGGTAACTTGCCAGTGGTGTGGAAAAGCCCTGGACACAACCCAGCTGTTCTGATGTCTGTGGAAACTATACTCTACTCTCTCTATCGTGAAGTAGAATTAGCTACAATACCAGAGATAAAAGAAATAAAACAAATAGGAAGACTTATCTAATTTAATTAAATGAAACTAGCCTGTCAGACTTCTCTGGATAACCTTATCTTTAAGTCTACTGGCCATTTGACTGAAGACTATCCCAAATTTTATCAGAATAAATCAACTGAACAACAACCCAAAAAGCCCTTCTAAAAAGGCCCAACATTCTTAGTAGCCATCTGGAATACATTATTCCTTTCCAAGTAGCATTGTTGATACTGAAAGTGTTGTAACAATATGCTTTTCTAATGTGGTTCTGCTCTGGCTCCATCCATAATAAAGCTAGTGCGTGCCAAAGAATCCACTTAGCACGACAAGATCCCCCCAAACCTGTAAAACCTGGATTATTTGTGTAAGACTCGAATTTGACGTTCTGAGTTTCACGGCCCGATGAAATTTCTTATAATATTTTTAAAGGAGACCAAAGAATGAGCATCCTCCACTCTGAGGAAATGCTTTTGCTGAACCATACATCCTCCAAATTCTTGTCAATCCTAAATCCCACGAAGGAGAGATGAAAATGAGGAAAACCTTCCCTGTTTCCTGCCTTGCAAAGCATAAAATAACCCTGCCTTATTATTTTCTCTAGTGTTTAGCCAGCTCTGCAGTATGGTTGCATTTGAGGTTTACCTGGATACTACAGAAAGAGGATAGTACCCATTATTTCCGTGGATGAATGCCACTCAAAGCACACCACCTTCACACCAAAACACTCAGAAAAGGCTAATAATACTGATGCCTCACGCAGAGGCAGCTGAAATGAAAGTACTCAGCAGAAAGAACAAAGCAGCCACTATCAGCTCAAGCAAATCCTTTTTCTGAGCATTGTGCCTTCTCAGTCTGTAAAGAAGTGATCAGGGCTAGAAACATGGGTGCTGGAAAACTAAGTTACCTAGAAAAATCTACTTAAAACTATGGAAGTGGTGTGGAATTTGTTGCAGACAGGTTTTCACCCCATTGTCCACTCTCCTTTTTCCCACTTGCTTATGCACTGTCTGATCCTGTCCTGCTTATATAATCTCACTTTATCAAGCTGGACACATTCATCATTATGCAAAACAAATACTATTTGAAGAAGCTGTCCAGAGTTTCACAGGGAAAAGCAGGGAGTGATTGCAAAAGAAACCCCGACAAACTATCTTAATACCAGAGCCTGTTAGATGCTGGAGATGACCAGTTCCAGCTGTTCTATCAGCCAAACACTTCCAAGCAATTTAGCCCCCAGCAGCAAATCTCAATGAAAAGCTGCTCAAAACAAAAAAAAAAGAGGATGAGAAGAGTCAGAACCATTTCAGAACTTCTTTGAAGTCTTAGTCTTCACCATCAGTCTGCTCTTCCCTGAGGTCTCTTTGCTGTGCTTCAGTCCAAATGCCATCCCCTCGCAGAGAATTACAGAGCCCTGGGTGCAACTTCGCATTGTTGTGCTCTCACACTGAGAACCGAAGCCCGTGATTTGTAAGAGCCCACAATACCAGTGAGAAAATTTTGTCCCTGTGGTTGTCAACAACTGCTGGGACAAAATATGGCTTGAAGACATAACAGGACCTGGGGTCCCCTCCCTTCTACCCCTGCCACCCTCACTGAGATCCAGCTGTGAGCCTTTCTTCTTGTTTTCTTTATTCTCTGTGTTGCCTGATAGTAGAGGTCCTGCCAACCTACGATTTGAAATGGAAGAGCCACAGCTTTGTGCTCCAACTGCCCAGAGATAGGGCAGTAATTTATCCAGCCAGCGTGCCAAGGAGTTGCCAAAGGTGTCAAAAGCCAGTTTGTAATAAATGATTCTTCTTGGGGCATTTCCTTCGCTTGCTGATGGAGGAAAAGCAAAGAGAAATGACAAAGAGCCCTGCTCCTCTCCCTCAGACAACTGTGATTTATTAGAAGTGAACCGAGGAGGATTTCAAAAACATTACTTCTACAAGGGACGGTAACTCAATCTCCAGCAAAAATAAACAGCCATGGTTAAATAAGCCTGAGAATGGTTACTGTTCTTTCCCACAGAAGTTGGGGGAGAGTTTCTTTCCTGTGATACTGTGCTACTGCACAAAGATGCTGCTGAGTGCCTGCTCTGAAGACCCAGGGATCAACTCTGGTTTGGGTGGCCTCTTAAGTCAGCAAAGGATGAAAGGCAGAGAACAAAGGGAAAAACTGGAGTATTATGAGCTGCAGTGGAAGTGCCTGACAGATGTTGGTTTGCTGTTTATGGGAACTGCTTTTCTGTATCAGAGCAGAAGTTCACCCAGCTCAGTGCTCAGGCTCATACCACAGCTAATGGTGGGGTACGGAAGGGTAGATGCTCAAGGTCGTTGCCCAGTACACCCTCCCAGAGGCCAGTGGTCACTAATGAAGAGCTTCTCACAGCTCTTCCAGGAGTAAATTCAATAGATCAATATGAAGGTCCCACACCTTGCTAGCATCTGAGGACTTTGCAGCAGTGAGTGACATCCCTTGTGGAAGCCTTGGGAGAAATTCTATGATTCTATGAAAACCTCAAGCCTGTGAAATAGAAAGGTCAATACAAGTTCCTCATTTCATTGATGCAGAGGTCTTAAGCCCACTTCCAAAAGCCCCATACCAGAGCTAACAGCAAGCCCTCCACCATAACATTCCTGACTCACTCAATCGGTTGGGCACCTTCTTTTAGCTCTCTCCACAGCCAAGAGACAAGCAGTTCTTTCTGCCCCTGGGAGCTTCACATCACTTTCTGGACTCTGGGCTATTCTAGTTGACATCACGTAGGGAAAAAATTCAAGCTTCACTGGACCAGAAAAAGGGAATTAGCAAGAGCACCGCTGCGTATTTTCAGCTGAGGGACTCACTGAGGAGATAGATGTCCTAATTTCAGGCACCACTCCTGACACTCTGTGTTTCCCATTGCTCTTCAATCAAAATTCACAAAAAGAAAGGGAATACCCCCGTCTGCTTTTCTCTGTAGAAGGACAGTACTCCAGGCATTGCTGCAGAGACACATCTCACAGTTCGGACCCCAGTACCCTTAATGTAAATCCCTTAAAATTAAAATGCTGTGAAAGCAGGGGACAAAACCTTTGCCTTGGCTCAGAAAGCAGGATCCAGCCCTTCTGCACCAGACCTCTTCTTTCTTGTGGGAAAATCAGAAGAAGAAGGTTGACTGCCGCCTTCTTTCCTCCTCATCTGTTTTTGGACCACTGGGAGAAATGACTCAACATGACCCACAGCTAATGGATTAATGAGTCTGAAAATAAATGCAGACCTTCCAGAAAAGCCAGGTCCTGCGCATTCAGCCCAGTGAAGCTTACAGGGAAATGGCATCTACCTGTCAGTAAAGACTTCCCACTGGTATTTAGGTCATGCTTTTCTTTCTTATCATGTACACACAACCCCAACCTCTGATTCCATGAAGCGTAGAGAGCCCTAGCAAATTGCCGTGTTCCTCACTGCCCCTTGAACACCCCCGCTGTGATTTATTGCCTTGGCTGAGTGAGATCTGGTTTGCAGGGCACGCCTTGTGACTCCTCTCTTACAGCCCTTGCTCTTTGCTTGGCTTTCCCTTTACTAAACCATTTTTTCATTAGTGTGAGCTATTAGGAAAATACCCTGCAGTAATACGAACCCCATTCTCCCTGCTGAGATAAGACATAATTAATGACACAGGCAAAATTAGTCCTATAGTTGCTTGGGATTGTCATTGTTCTCTCAGATGCTGTGAATGCATCACCTAGACTCAGGGTCATTTTTTTTCTCTACTAAGCTTATTGTGCTTTATGAAATGTATTCCTTAAGAGTTCATCAGTGAGAGAGAGGTAATTACAGCAGTCTTTTTGCTGCACTGAGCAACCTAGTAGGAGAAGAGTGTGAGAAAATCAGCAAGTCCTCTCTATATGGATTTCTGTGGTGATAAAAGGTTGGCAAGAATAATTTACTCATTAATTAACAGTGAACTGAGCTCTGCTGGTCAGCTGAGAATCAGACCAAAGACCAATGCTTGCACATAGCTTCAGGCAAATCAGGCAGGATTAAATCCCCTGACAAGCTCAAGCACACAGGACATCCTATGGTGCAAAGCAGACTGCTCCTGCCAAGGCTCCTTTTCCACTCTGTGGAGACAGCAAGACACCTTGGCCCAGGCTCCAAAATAGCTGGCATTAGAAGCTGGGAGCTACTGGCCAAGGGAAAATGCCAGTGGAAGAAGTAAACCTTCAGCCACAGCCCTTGCAGGGAATTAGGAGCTCCAGTCGCTGTCTCCCAGCCTCACTGTGACTCTCCCCATCTGAATAGGTGGCAGACTCCTCACCCAAATTACAGCCCTCACCAAACTAAATTCATCAAACTAAACCTTGGAGGACCCACCTTTGAGGTATAAGACATGTCTTTCATCTCTGGATCAAGAATTCCTTCACTGTCTTGCGCTCTATGTTGGATCTTGGATGACAGTTCTCATCTCCACGTTGGCTGGGCAGGGCAGTCATGCTGACGGTCATCCTCCGGATCAGCAGACAGTAGACATTCCACAACTGAGCATGACGACTACAAAAGCATTTGGAACACCCTTCCCTTGTAGCCAGATGTCTCTGAAGAAGAAGAGAGGCCACATGGAGAGGGACCAAATTCTTCATGGGAGAATGTCTATTGTCCAAGGATGGAACGAGGAGAAACACATCTCTATTTCTGCTTCCACCTTTCTTGAGAGCAGTGAGAGACAGTTTTCCCAGAGATATCATCAGACAGGGTTCTCGCTGTGGAACTGGAGGTGCCAATGGACATTCAGGGCCTTTCAACTGAACAGCAGCCAAACAGGGAGATCGAGGACCTATACCTCGGACTGAGACACACTGAGCTCTGCTGCAATCAAGCAACCATTTCCTTTTGTGGCTTCAACCCTAAAGGTATAAATTGTCTGCTTGTGAGATTCAGCTCATCACCCCAAGCTCCTGTGAGGAGGGAAGTAACACCTGAAATCCTCTGCAGTGCTCCTAAACCACACAGGCTGGATAAATAACTCTGCAGGAAAGCTCTATTTCCAAGTGTTTTGCACAGTAAAATACTTCAGCCTGGAAGTACAATGTGTTCTTCGAAGCACATTCAAGTACATGTTGTTGTGATTGTCTTGTATAATTTTCCAGCTTGATTAAGAATGTATTTATTTTTAAAAAATTCATGTCTGCAGTGTGGTTAGGAACCCCCCTCCTGAGTGAAGTCCTCTTGCTTCTCAGTCTGGTGGTTTCGAAGACCAGTGTGAATTGTCTCATGCTATCTCGCTGAGCTTCAAAAAAACCACTTGAAAGAACTCAGAAACCATCATCATAAACTGACTAAGGGAGTATTTTAAGAATCCAACTCAAATATCTTCCAGAGACAGATAGATCACTGACCTATAGGGCTCACTTTTTATTTTCATGGGATAGGTAGTTTTATTTCCCTAAAAATGGAGTGCTGATGCTTTTGATCCAAGTTCTTTCCAGCTGTCTTCCAAGTTTCCATCATTTGGCAACCTACCAAGGATTAAGAGACTTCCTGATGTCCTCTTCCTCTCTGAAAAGGAACACATGGCTGACGTACCCTTTCTGCTCGTCATATTTGGGCACAGAGTCAATGGGGATGTCTGCCCTGCTCTCCATTTGGTGTAACTCCTTGTACTTTGCCTGTGGCACCGATCTGATAGAACACAGTGCCGATGGAACAGATTTGTTTCAGTGAGGATTTTAGCCTGGGAATTAGAATCCTCTCTCCATACCAATTCCCTGCTCTTAAGCCCTTCTAAGCTTTTGAAAACACAGCATGATGCCCTTAACAGGAAGAACAAAACAAAGAGACCATACATCTACTTGTTAGCAGATGTATTTCTTGGAGTGGTTAAAACACGGAGCACATCCAGATGATTGTGAAAAACTGGGACCCCTTAACAGTTTTGGTTCAGTAGGTACCTGAATAATCAGATACAGGGTGTTTTCCTGGGGCACCCAAGGCCCAAAACTGTCTTGCACCTCCCTCCACCAGGCTTTGCAGCATCAGAGTAAAGGCACCCACCATGGGAAAGACAGAGGTGTGGGTTCAGGAAATGCTTCATAGAAAGTATCTGGGTGCTAATTGAAGCAAAGATTCAAACTTCTTCCACGAGTGCCCTTACCTCTGTGATCCCACTTAATCCAGGTCATTCTTTGAGGCTGCTCTGAGGTAGCTTACCAAGAAATCCCTGCAGGAGAGTGAGCCTTCTTTTATCACCCTATTACTACAGCACCTCAATACACTCATATTGTAAGCAATTGTAAGGTCCAGGGCACAGGCATTTAGCTGTCTAAGAGTATTTAAGAGGTGGAAAGTCAGACATCTATGGCAGCTCAGCATGGAGTTTGAAGGTCTAAAGTTTAATTAAGCCACTTTAGGAGTGGTAAGATAGGGCTAATTCTTCTGACCCAGCTTAAAGCAGCCTGGCTGACACCATAGAATCATAGAATCATTAGGGATTAGAAGGGACCTTCAAAGATCATCTAGCCCAATCCCCCTGCCACAGCAGCATCACCTAGACCAAGTCACACAGGAACACATCCAGGCGGGTCTGGAACGTCTCCACAACCCACCCTGGGCAGCCTGTTCCAATGCTCTGTTACCCTCCCTGGGAAGAAGTTCCTTCTGATATTGGTATGGAACCTCCTCTGCTCCAGCTGGCACCCATTGCTCCTTGTCCTATCACCAGATGACCTTGAGAAGAGCCTGGCTCCATCCTCCTGACACCCACCCCTCACATACTTATAGACATGAATGAGGTCACCCCTCAGCCTCCTCTTCTCCAAGCTCAAGAGACCCAGCTCCCTCAGCCTTTCCTCATAAGGGAGCTGTTCTACTTCCTTCATGAGCAGCAAACAGAAAAGCAGGGAGCTCAAAGTATCTCCCACACTTGGTTGATGACTTGTGAAAGGGAAGACAAACTCCCCATTGACCTCACTATGTGTGTACACTCTCCACATCGTGAACAAGAGCATTGAAGTCTCTCCATAAACTACAGAACTGCCTGCCCTTGAGGATGATTTTTGCTGTCTAATTCAACTGCCTTAGAAGTTGGAAGTGTAACTGGCGTTTCAAACTGGTAATTACTTAGCAACTAAATAACCTACAGCACTGCTGGACCCTGGAAATCTGGACTACCAGGTAAGTCTTCACGATATACTTTATCCACATTCACTTTCCAGCTAAAGCCCCCAAATTTGAAATAAAACAGAATGGAGAGTCACCACGAGGAGAAAGTGCAAGCGGAGTGCATGCTATTTTTTACTTCGGGTCACTGCATTATGGGCGAGAAGCCAGGAGTAACTTATTCAATAAACATGAAGCAGTGTTATGGTTTCAACGTCTCACTACAATGGTTTTCAGATGGACAGACATAAAATAATCCCACAGCAAACCATAATAAAAAGATGCGACATGCTGGTTTTAACTGTTTATCACACGTTTGCCATCAGGTATGGTCCAAGAGCAGCAGATACAGAGGAAGCGGTGGATGGGAGGATGCATCAGCTAGCCAAAACCAACTCCCAATCCATCCAGTTCATTCCAGTGAGCAGGGAATATTATTACCATCTGCACCTTGCCACTCAGTGAGACTTTTCAGGAGCTTCTTCAGGCAGCATTCCTGAAAGGTCACTACTGACAAAAGCATCCTGTGGTAAATCCTGCCATCAAAGAGCTATGAAACGAACTGGTTTTGCAACAAGATCAGGAACTGGGTTGAGCAGGACGATGCTGCAGATGAGACATGTTGTGCTGAAGATCATGCCCCCAGTGGGAATCACCATCACTTGAGATGCACAGGGAAGTAAACTGCACTTAGATGCAACCAACAGAGATTGACCCTGCCATCGCTCTTCTCATTGAAGTTCCCCTCAGGTCTTTGGCCAATCCAAAATTCAGATAACCAAGATTTGAGAAAAGTAGCAAGAGGGAGAGAACAGCACTGACAACTGAAAGACAAGTCTCTACTCACTTTGCTATGAAAAAGCAACAGACGTATTTAGCTCTCCGAAGGTCATGACTAGCTCTTTTACGAAATCACAGAATCATTTTTGTTGGAAGAGATCTTTAAGATCATCAAGTCCAATCATTAAGTCCAATCTTTAATTCCCCCTGTGGCAGGGGGATTGGACTGGACGATCTTGGGAGGTCCCTTCCCATCCCTAATGATTCTATGATTAATTTAATGCGTTTAAAGATCAGACTTCATGCTTTCAATTGCAAAGATACCAGTGGTCTTCTGTTTTACTAACTCTCGCTGTAACGATGTGAACAAGACAGTGATCTAACACGTTCAGCAGGTCTGTGCTTAGAAACAAAACAAACGACCCACCCAAAAACCACCGTGGAGTCGCTTTTTTTTGTAGCTGGATTTCCAAACGTATTGTGGACGAGGGACATGGTTGATAGAATTGCTCCATCTGCTTCTTGACCTGTTCTACTGAAGGGCTATGTAAAAAAACACCAGAATCTCTTTAATCCCCTTCATTCTTTCCCAGCAGTAACACAAACCTATAAATTACAAAAGATCAATTCCCAGCTGAAGCTCTGAATATGGAAGAACACCAATGCTTGGTGCGGGGTCAGAGCGTTAGAGCATGCTAAGACTCTTCCAAAGTCAGATTTCTGAATTTGCAAAGGATTTTTATTCCTTTAGCCACGACCTGCCAAGAATAAAGTGACCTGGACCTCCTGACCTGAAGGTACTGATGCAGAAAAGGGTGCAAATTCCAGCAAATACCGATGGAAGAGCAAAATTCCTGTCCCCTCCCAGCTGCAGGAGGCAAAAAGCCAAGCTCTGTCTATTCCAGATCATCCCTTCCAACACTTGTAGAAAACAAGTTACACATAAAGTGAGACAGGACACTCGGATACTCACTTCCATCCTGAAAACCAAACAATAAGGAGAAGGCATTTCTTGCCTTGCCTTTCCTGAAATCCAAATCACTGTTAACAAGCCCAGCTGAACACCAAAGCCACAGTCACATCACACACAGTACCTCAGGCTTAGCAGAAGGAAGAAGGAAACCTGTGAGACGTCCAAGGAGATATTCCAGACCCGCCTGCTTGTGTTCCTGTGTGACTTGTTCTAGGTGATTCTGCTGTGGCAGGGGGATCAGACTAGATGATCTTTCAAGGTCCCTTCCAATCCCTAAGGATTCTGTGATTCTATGATTTCAGTCTCCAAAGAGGTCCCCGCTGCTGGCACTCTCTTGCCAGTCACAGGATGCACCGTAACTCAAGGGCTCTGCCACAGTCCTTTCAGAACCTTAGAGACTTTGGTCTTCCAGGAATGAAAGCATAAGATTGCATTTATTTGGGACTTTCTTCCAGGGATGGCAAACAGAAAGAGAGTTGGAAAGGACTGAGAATTCCCAGGAGGTGAGGTCTCTTCTGAAAGGTGCAGTATCACAAATGTCAGCGATATCTCAGTAGAGAACCTTGCGCTGAGTGTTTCCTTTCTGAATGAAAACGAAGGCTCAGATCTGAGCTCTTAGGTCCCTCCTTGCTTGAATTACAGAATGAAAACTCAGCTCTACATCTGCTCTTTTTCTTTTAGATACAAAATATGAGTGTTTGAAACCACTCACAAATTGCTCACCTTCTCTGGAGGTAGATTTTCCTCTTTCAGGTACTAAAAAGTCACCCTGAAAATTCTTCACTTGTCTTAAGTGTGCTTGAAGATTTTCTACTGACCACTTAATTCCTTATTGTGGCAAGTTCCATACAGCTGCTGAGCATGTCCTAGGGCATGTCTAAGGGCTGTCCTGCTCCAGCTGACATGGAGCTCTCACTGCAGCTTCATGTGTTGCATTCTGCACAGGGAACAGTGACCTCCTTGGTTGTCTATGTCCTCCAGCTAGCAGCCTCCACCTCTTGACAGGATGGAGTCACCAGCAGGGCTATACTTTAGTCTGGATAATTCTCTACCAAGAGCAACTTAGCAGAGGTTCTCCTTCAGGTTAAGGAGCTTTTTGGAGCACAGTCTGCCTTTTCTTCATAGAATCATTAGGAATCACTAGGAAGAGACTAGAAAAGATCATCTAATTCGATCCTCCTGTCACAACACGATCACCTAGACCAAGTCGCACAGGAACACATCCAGGAGGGTCTTGAATGACTCCAGAGAAGGAGACTCCACAACCCCCCTAAGAAGCCTGTTCCGGTGCTCTGGT
>VZRI01010370.1:548249-586405 GCA_013397515.1 Upupa epops | reverse complement strand
CCTGACACCCACCCCTCACATATTTAGAGACTTGAATGAGGTCACCCCTCAGCCTCCTCTTCTCCAAGCTCAAGAGAGCCAGCTCCCTCAGCCTTTCCTCAGAAGGGAGCTGTTCTACTTCCTTCATCTTTGTTGCTCTACACTGGACACCTTCCAGCAGCTCTGTGTCCTTCTTGAACTGAGGAGCCCAGAACTGGACACAATACTCCAGCTGCGGTCTCACTAGTTCAGAGTAGAGGGTGAGAAGAACCTCTCTCCATCTGCTAACCACCCTCCTTCTGATCCACCCCACCTTTCTGTACTATTAGAGTCCCAGGTCTCAGCAACCTTCTGCCCACTACCAGCATAGAGCACATCCTAACCTCCGTGGGATGGCGGGAGGCAGGGAACAGGAAGAACACAGTGGGTGTGCAGGAAGAATGAAGTAACCTATAGCTCTTCTAATAGGGGTGTTTATTACTTTCTCAATACGATAACGCTGAGGTCAGTCCCTTTCGTGCCAGCACTACTGAACTATTACTGTTTCCTGCATGTGGAGGTGGAAATGGCATATTTTTGCCCCCATTTGCTTTTTTTCTTATTCTGTGGTTTCCATGTGCTAAAACTGACTAAGAGGGGTAGTGTGTCCTCTGTAATGGTGAGAAGCAGCTGCTTCCGTGTGAGCTCACAGCCCATTAAGCAATGCCAGTCTTGAAGGTGTTATTGGAGGAAGCATTTTTATTGCCAGGATTCCTCGTGTCTCTAGAGTCAAGGCACCACAGCAGACCATTACCACTGCTCAGAGCAACAACAAAACCTCCTCACAGCTACTTAGTAGGGCCAAAACTGACAGAGTTTAGTGTTAAAATGGATTTGTGCACATTCATGATCACAGCGTGCGAGTCCTGGGTTTCTGCCTTGGTGCAGAGAATTTAAACCCAAACACTCTTTCTGTCTACTTCAGCTTTCTGGAGCCAACGTTGGCACAAACAACTCTCTTCCAGTACTTTCCTTACCAGAGCAGCAACTTCTAACCTTTTTTTTTCTCTTTTTGGTTTTGTTTTTTAAACCAACTGGCTCTTTGGTTTTCATTACAGGAAGGGTTGATTTACCTGGCAATCACTGCTCTTCACTTCATAAGGCGCACGAGGCCAGCAAAGACACAGTAAGAGTCACCAAAGAAGGTCTGTGCACAAACCAACTGCCTGAGATAAGATTTCAACCATCAATTATTCTTCTGCAATACATGGGAGTAGTTGAGTGAGCCTGACAAATACCATGTAAGGGAGAGCTGGAGGACAAAGGCCCTGATCCAGCAAAAAAAACAGAGCGAATGTGGCATTCTAATGACATTGGCAGCTACGATAATTACCTCGGCAATTTTACTGAGGGAGATGATTTTTTATCATGACACCTGCAAAAGGCAGATTTCAAACAACCCACTGAACTGCTGGATTGGAAAATGATGGGGTCAAAAAATGACTTGGGCAAGCTGGAACAGAGGAGGCTCCATATAAATATCAGAAGGATCTTCACAGTGAGGGTATCAGAGCACTGGAACAGGCTGCCCAGGGGAGTTGTGGAGTCTCCTTCTCTGGAGATGTTGCAGACCCTATGTTCCTGTGCAGCTTGGTCTGGGTGATCCTGCTGTGGCAGGGGGATTGGACTGGATGATCTTTCAAGGTCCCATCTGATCCCTAAGGATTCTGTGATTTAAGATGCTGCTTAACCTTGTAGTGGGGACCAGTCTGCACAGAAAAACCAGGAAAAAACCCAAAGGCTCCATAACAGAACCACTATTGCCCCTGATATAACGTGAAATTATCTGAGGGATCAGAAAAACTTGAGTGGTTAAAGTTCTTTCTTGCAAACGTACAGTCCAATTAGAGAAACTCCAGGGAGACGAGACAGCTCTTCTTGACAGAAACCCTAGGAACCAGTAAACTCCCAGCAGAAATTACCCGACGTTCAGAGTCATATCATGTAATTTAGAACATCTGTTTGGATACTGGGTGGGGGAAAATCTTCCATAAGAAATAGATCAGGAACTTCTTTTTATTGCCCGCTTTTAGAACTTTTAGAAGAAAGGGATCTTTCTAGTTTTCCTACTGTATTTCTTTTTATTTTCCTAATATATTAATTTTTCCTGATGTCTTATCTTTAAAACCTCATGAAAAACCAGAGGATTTTATCTAGAAGCTTATTTTTATCCAAATTAAATGGGATTTTCTTATAAAGGAAGAATTTTCATACCTGATTTCTGCTTTCTGTAGTTCCTTTATTCTTCCTGGGGTGATGCTCCAGAGCGCTTTGCACATCCTTTAGTGTCTTCTAGAAATGCAATAAAATAAATAAGTAATCTGTCTTTCAGGAGGTTGGGGGCTTTGTTAGCAAAAGCAGAAATAACTCCACTTTCCTCTTTATTTTTGTCAAACTGGATCCCTCCACCTTGTAACACAAAAACTCACCCCACTGTAACCTACTCCTGAACAACCCTTGCACTACTAACAGCATTCATAATAATCCCTCCCTCCCTGACTCCACCTGTCACTCCCCAAAGCCCCCAGACTCCTGTTTCATTCCTCCTCAGTTCGAGAAGGACACAGGGCTGGTAGAGAGAGTCCAGCACAGAGACACAAAGATGATGAAGGGAGTGGAGCATCTCCCTGTTGAGGAAAGGCTGAGGGAGCTGGGAAAAAAGGAGCCTGAGGGGGGACCTCATGAATGTTGATCAAGATGGAAAGGGTGGGTGTCAGGAGGAAGGAGCCAGGCTCTGCTCAGTGGAACCCCATGCTAGGACGAAAGGCACTGTCAGCTGGAACAGAGGAGGTTCCACACTAAGAGGAGAAGAGACTTCTTCCCAATGAGGGTGCCAGAGCCCTGGAAGGGGCTGCCCAGGGGGGTTGTGGAGTCTCATTCTCTGGACACCTTTCAAACCCTTCTGGCCTGTTCCTGTGCAGCTGGATCTAGAGGCTCCCGCGGTGGCAGTGGGATAGAACTGGATGATCTTTCGAGGTCCCTTCCAATCCCTAACACTCTGTGATTCTGTGAAAGGACTTCCAAAATTTAAGGCTCCCTACAAACCAAGATGAGGTGTTAACAGCAGAACTAAGTGGAAGTGTGTGTATTGTATAGTAAACATAAATAATGACTTGGTGGTTGCCAAAGTGTCATTAGGGATAAACAAACCCCACAACAGCAGCAGCACCAGGCGGCTGACGTGCAGCTCTCAGCATGGCATCACTCCAGGGCCTGAAGTGGTGACCAGCATGGTGTTGTGTGGTGGATCCTTGAGCTGTGCCACGAGTACTTTGCAGGACACCACAGGAAACCCTCACAAGAAGCTCCAAAAGGTCTCAGTGCCATTGATGCATCCCCCAGCTCTTCTCAAACTGGGCCATCTGCCAGCACATAGCTCAAGTCTAACCATTAAAACCACAAGGAATTTCTCTTGGTCCAGTCAGGAGAACTCAGAAGCTGCCGGGGGTTTTTATGTATATATTTTTGGTCTGGAACTTTTCAAGAAAAAAATGTGCAATGACAGGATGTCTATGGGAAAAAAAAAGGTTGTGCCTGTCTCTGCCAGGACTGAGGGAGACCTGAACAACTATTAGAGTTTTGAGGGTTTCTGCATCTTCTCACTGTCCTGTGTCTCCCCTCCTGCTGTGGGACACACACACACATGTAATCCCTCTCCACCAGGGCTGGAATTGCTTGTGGCAACTGTCCATCACTTTTGAGAACCAGCACATCTAGTGGGTAGGTGAATGCTGCTCTTTCAGGGGCCAGAGATGAAGGATAGAAACTCTAAGATCACTTTTAGTCAATTAAAGTCTCGTTTCTGCTACTAGATAACCCAGTGTATTTCCTAACTAGTAAAGATAGCCTGTTATATCTCCTAGTGAATTTCTTAACAGGAAAGGGCATCACTGTGATGATCCCTTTTGAGAACCAGCCTAGAATCACAGAATCATTGAGGCTGGAGAAGACCTCTGAGATCATCAAGTGCAGCCCATGACCTGACATCACCACATCAGCCAGACCAGGGCACTAGGTGCCACATCCAGTCTTATCTTAAACACTTCCAGGGATGGAGACACCACCACCTCCCTGGACAGTCCATTCCAATGTCTGACCGCCCTATCTGTGAGGAAGAGCTTTCTAGAGGCACTATGGCTGTTTGCTGGGGGAACTTCTTCTGCAGTTTCCCTGGAATAACTCCAGTAATTCATGGGTCTTGACTGAGCTATAGCTCATGGGAATGTAGGAGATAAAGGCCTTGGTTTTCCATAAATAGAAAGTATGGAAACAGAGCATTTATGTTGCCTTAGACGCTGCCAGAGGGGTTTGCAGCTTCTCTGCAAATCTGTAGGATTACATTGCTCTGTGCCTAAAAACATATTTACACTGGGAACAAGGGGCTGTGTGGAAACAGCATCTTTTTATACCAACAAACCACTGGAAAATGAAGCCGCAGTCCCTGATAGACTTTTGGACCACACTGAAATAGAGTACTTGAGAAAGCATGAAGAAACTTGAATTGACATCAGTAACGGTGAAAATCTCTGCCTTTGTTAACAATCATCCTTCAAAAGCAGCTTCTGATTGCATCCCTGCTCCTGCAGCCCTTCAGTTCAATCCCTTCCTTTAGCCCCCTGGGGAAACCCGGTGCTAAAAGGACAGGTATTCAATATGACCCAGCTCTTCTCTCGTCTTTTTTTCTCTTTCTGGGTTATATCCAGATTCTTCCAGCTAAGCAGCCTGTTGAAGCAAGGTTAAGTCTATTAAATACAACTGCTGCTATAGCTGCTTATAAGATGAAAGTGCTATTGCATGAGCCATGCTTTGCCCTTGTTGCTACAGCCTTAAGCTTCCTTTGAAATCCACTGTTTGGATTTCAGGCATAAAGGGTGATTTCCCATGACTTGCAACATGATTTCTGTGTGCAGACTAATTGCTGTGGAGTGTATCAGGTCTTGTGGAGCGTGGGAAGGTCAATGTGAGCAGCGTGTAACAGTAGCAATACTCACTTGTCATTTGGTGCTCATGATGTTTCAGTCCAACCACACCAGATGAGCCAATGCTGCATCAGCCTGAATAAAAACTGCCTTCAGGTGACACCCATTGCATCTTCAGGTGGTGACATGCAAAGGAGCATGTGTAAGCAGCAGCAGAACCGTGGTGTCATCTCTCCTGATCCTCTCTCAGCATCTGCAGTAAGGCAAAGGGTACAAGAGGTAACAAATCCTGTCCTTCCAGACCAGAAGCTAAAACAGACTCCAGGAGCAACAAGCAAAGAGTTGCAGTTTGTCAATTCCCAGCACTGATTCATGCATGCAGCCTGGATGTACATCAAATCCTCCACTGGAAAAGCTGTGTTAGTCATTGTTTCCAGAAAAATAGATCTTGCAGCAGACACCACAATGTACCTCTTCGCTTCTGCAGTTACTCAGGCCACTGTTACTTACAGTCTTTGAAAAACTCAAATGGGTGATTGATTACATTGATCATTAACTACCCCAATCCTGGACAAATGCCCACAGAAACCAAAGGCTGCAGCACCTCCTCTGACGTGACTGAGCGGTCCATTGCTTCTCGAGGAAAGGGGTCAACACATCTGTAGGAGAGAAAAAAAAAAGAGAGGACTTGGCATGAGGGCAGGAAACACTCTGGGTTTTCTTTTTATGTCACATCCCTCTCTTCCAAGGGCAGGGCTGACAGTGGTGTGCTTCCAGGTTTGAGTTGTAATCCCTCTTTGAACAAGTTGCCATTGCTCTTCACCAGGACTGCTCTTCCTGACCCTGGTAACATTTATTTGTCATGGCTGAGGTAAAGAAGTAAAGTGAATCACACATATACCCATTTCTAAGAAAGGCTCTTAAAACTCTCCAAGATGCTTTCTTCTGAGTGTTCTTTTGTACCATCTGAACAGCTTCCAGACCACCAGCCTTGCGGGACTATCGAGGGTAACAACTCTCTGTTATTTTATACACTCCTCCAGTTGGACATAATCAAATATTGTCAGTGCTCTGCGGAAAAGCAGGCTTGGAACGTTGGTGATGTGTTAAGAAAGAAATAGGACTTCCATCACACGATAATAGTAGGCAAGCTCATCTTTACATCTGTCCATACTGCCCCTTTTCCCGGAACACCGCTGAAAAGAAACGCACTCAGATTTATCTTAGCTGCACTAGATATCAACACCTTCTCTGCTTCCATAAGTGCTGGACTCCAATAATGAGGAGTTTTGTCAGTGTAGCCTAGAGAATCGATGAAAACAATTCCAGATTTCCACAAATCCTACATGTTTTGGATCATGTGGGCTCTCAGACCTTGATAAACATGTGCAGACTGACTATCACCAAGACAAAAGCAAGACTGAAAACACCATTCGTATTGAAATACCTGCCTATTTCCCTACCTCTGGGTTTGCTTCCACTCAGCCACATTTGAACAAAGATTTTTACTGCTTCCTCTGCATGCCTCAGAGTCATAACAGCTCTTGCTAGAGTGTCCGTGTTGGATAACAAGCTGTGACACCCTCAATGAACTCAAAATATTAGATCTGTTATGAAGATCTCAACCCTGTGCAGTGCAGGTTACTGATAATCTAATGCATTCTCAACTTGATCGGGTACTCTGGAAAGGTTTGTTGGATGAAGAGCAAACTACAGGAGTCTTGATTCATAGATTTATAGAGTGGTTCAGGTTGGAAGGGACCTTCAAGATCATCTAGTTCAAATCCCTACTAGACCAGGGTGCTCAAGACCCCATCCAATTGGCCTTGAACACTTCCAGGGAGGGACAGCCATAACCTCCCTGGGCAACATGGTCCAGTGTCTCATTACCTTCATTGTGAAGAACTTCCTCCTGACTTCCAGTCTAAACCTCCCCTCTTCCAGCTTGAAACCATTCCTCCTGCTCCTACCACTCCAAGCCCTTGGAAACAGCCCCTCCCCAGCTTTCTTGTAGCCCCCTTCAGGTACTGGAAGACTGCTCTAAGATCTCCCCAGAATCTCCTCTTCTCCAGGCTGAACAGCCCTGACTGTCTCAGCCTGTCCCTGTAGCAGGAGTGCTCCAGCCCTCCACTCATCCTTCTGGCCCTCCTCTGGACACATTCCAACAGTTCAATGTCCTTCCTGCTGTTGGAGCTCCAGAACTGGACATTCAAGCATTTTGTTTGTTGTAGCTGGTGTGGGAGCTGACCATTATTTATTGCAAAGGAATGCTGCCAAGAAAACATCTGATGGTGATGGGCAGCCACACAGCAGAGGGCTGAGAAACACTGATTCTTCTGTCCCTGAGGTATCCTTGTCTTTAAAAGTAAAATGTGAGAACCACAATTCCTCGATGCAATGGGAATTTGTATTGAGCGGGCTCCTGCCTACTGCTTTCATCCTTGGTGATCTAATGCAGATTAAATCAGTGACAGGAAAGACAGACTCATGATTCTATTCATGGTGAGAGTGGGGAGAGCCTGGAATGGGTTGCCCAGGGAGGTGGTTGGGGCTCCATCCCTGGAGGTGTTTAAGGCTGGGCTGGATGAGGCTTTGGCCAGCCTGCTCTAGGGTGGGGTGTCCCTGCCCATGGCAGGGGGGTTGGAACTGGATGCTCCTGTGGTCCCTTCCAACCCTGACTGATTCTATGACTTCTTCCCAGGGAGGGTGACAGGGCACTGAGGGGGCTGCCCAGGGGGTTTGTGGAGTCTCCCTCTCTGGAGACGTTTGAAACCCACCTGGACCTGGTCAGGGTGCCTTGCTGTGGCAGGGAGATGGACTAGATGATCTTTCAAGGTCCCTTCTGATCCCTAATGATTTTATGATTCTATGAGCTGTAGCCCTCTGCTTCATCCTGTAGAATTCACAGTTTAAACTAGATTAGGCAAACAAAATACAAGAAAATGAACGGTGCAGATAAGATTCACACTTCCTGGGGAGAACATGAGAAGGAAGATCCCTAGAGATGAGATTGAGAGAGGATTTGAAGGAAAGGAGAGCATACAAGGTATAACAGCTGTTAGGAAACGAACTGAAAACACTTCTTCCTGCTGCGGAAAAGGTTGGACCTTTGTTGAAAAACCCAGAGATGGAAACAAAGAACCTTTTGTTTTCAAGCTGTGTCAAAAGCACTTCCAATGGGCTTGACAACCTTTTGAGGAAAAGGTTTTGACAAATCCTGTATTCAGCTTTATGAAGAGAGAGGAGAGGACAAAAGAGAACAGAGGTGCCAGAGTCCAGCAAGGCCATTGCTGGGGGGCAGCAGTGAGGACCATCAGTGAGACCACACCAGAAGGAATGAGGTCAGTGATGTTTGTGACCCCCAGCTTGGTTTTCCCCAAGACTTTTTCTTTCAGAGTTTAGAAATGGTTTGAAATCCTCTCATTTGTTAGCATGTTCATAGGTAAATGGTAGAAGGGTCAGCACAGCAACTTTTCCTGCCTCTCCAACATCCTGCAGAGCAAATGAACCCTTTGGACAGCAGCTTTAACTCCAACATGCAAAGATGCAATGTGTCACAGGGAAGCAAAAAGCAGAACCAAGTGCTTGGCGTCCTTGGTTCTTTGTGACATGGACACAGGAAGCTCTAAAGCCCAGCTTTGGGGGAAGCTGACTGGGCTCCTGTTTGCTGCTGAAAGCTCCATCACCAAAGTGACACAAGGATGGCAGGAGATAATACCTGGTTGTTACTACAGGGGTTTGGCTCCTATAAAGAACACTTTGAAAAGGCTGGGTTTAAAGAAATAAAAAGCAGAAGATAGACCACTTCTGGAGGGTGGGGGTGTGATAAATCAGTGCTGCCCAAAGAAAATCCATAAGATGCTCTCCATGCTGCTTTTCGGGACGTGAAGAGAAATGTACTGCACATGATGGATTTGTTCTGAGCTCTGCTTCACGAACAGGCAGGCAACAGCCTTAAAGAAATAATTTTTATAGAAAAGAAGAAAACTAGCAAGTTATTCTAGCTTTGAACAGGGACTATTCCGTGCATCCCCTGGCACCTGATCCCTAGAGATGAACTGAACTCAGTAGTACTGCAAAACAAGAGGTGAACAGCTGCTCCCTCCCTGCAGCTCAGCAGCCGAGAACAGGAGCTGCTGAAATGGATTTTGTTCTTGTCAAACATGGTGTAAATCTCTGCTTCTGAAAATCAGCTGGTCCTGCCCCTGCCTTCCAGGCTCAGCAGCAAGGCAGGCTGGAGAGTGACTCTGGGGGAGCAGGGAACATCACTGCCAAGGAGCAGGGCTGCTGGAATCAGGTGTGTTGGACATCTTACACATCTGCCAACACATTTACAACATCTGTCCAGTGCTGCTACCTCCAAACACGCCCTCATCTTTGGAAAACAAGAACAGCCCCCAGGATAAATTAGGTGCTTTCTCATGCCAGGAACATTTTCTGCCTCACTGATCAAAAGTTTGCTGGAGTCTGGGCAGTCTACCTCCAACCACCGTCTTCTGAAAGGGTGATGGAACCATCAGGGGATTAACTGTCCCAGCAGGACTCAGCCTGTCTCTCCCCTTGCATGGAGGACTGGAAATGGATCATTCTGCTACCAGGCTGTAACACATCTCCAAGGGATGGGCTCCTCAGATGATCAAGGCATCACCCCTTCCACCTTCTGCTTCAGCAACTCATTTCCTTGTGCTGTGGGTACAGCCACCATCCTTGCAACACCCCACCAAGGGAATCGAAATTTCCATGATCAAGGAGAAGCTGGCAAAAAACCCACATCCTGTGTGAGTCAGGTGCAGCAGTCCATGTACAACGTACAGCTGGCTCGTGGTTACAGCAGGCTGTGATGTGACATCCTGGGCAGATTCCTGCTGCTCCTGCATGTCCCGTGTTAATGAATATGCCAAAGGGTAACCCTGTCCTTGCAGCCTGAGTCAGCCCTTGTAAGCTCTTGAGGTTTTGGCCATGAATATAAATACTCTTGTGTTTATTCAGAACTACTTCTAAACAAATACAGTGTCTTGTTTATTGCTTCTGGCTTTGACAGGTGGAAGGCTTTTGGGTGGTACAGCATGGGGCAAGGATGGTGATGGGACCGTACTATGGGACCCATCAAAGGCAAAGCATCATTTAGAACACTTGGGCAAAGTCTGTGCTTGTCTCCAAGCCACAGCATTTACTCAAAGGCCAGGCTAAGGGTATTTTTCTTTCCAGCAGCTCATGATTTGTGCGAGGTTATTGTTGGCTGCTCTGCATTTGTTGATATTTTCACATCTGTTAACCTGTAAAGAGCAACGTTGTTCTCTGCTCTTTCTTTTTCTGTAGTAGAGATCATTTTGGAAAGGACAACTTGTAGGTTTAGTAGGCTTCATCTTGCCCTTTAATTATGTCAGAACTCTGGTGGTCAACACAATATAGAAGACCTGGATTCCATTTTGATATCTCTAGAGATGCCAGCCCTAATTTATTGCCATACAGAATTAGAGCCAAAGCCTCTTATCCTGCTCTAGGGTGGGGCATCCCTGACCATGGCAGGGGGGCTGGACCTGGATGATCCTGTGGTCCCTTTCAACCCTGACTGATTCTATAACTTCTTCCCAGGGAGGGTGAAGGGGCACTGGAGGAGGCTGCTTGGGGGTGTCTGTGGAGTCTCCTTCTCTGGAGTTGTTTGAAACCTGCCTGGACTTTGTCTGGGTGATCCTGCTGTGGCAGGGGGATTGGACTGGATGATCTTTCCAGGTCCCTCCCAATCCTTGGTGACTCTATGATTCTATGATGTTCCCCATATTCTTTGGGATGACCAAAAGCAGTTCAAAAATGACAGGGGCAAACATGCTTAGACTGCACCATGACTTAATTTTAACCAGCAGGGGTTTCAGGGTGGGGGGAAAGAAAGAAAAAGGACTTGTTGACATGAAGCATGTGGAGTCACTCATCCAACGTTGTGTAAGGGCTATAAATCTGCCTGGAAATGAGGCATGGAGTAGCATCATAAAAAGTGTATAATCAAAACTACAAGATCGGTTAAAAATTTATGGTAGAGGGCATTACATGTCTGAACTTCAAATCAAATACTCTTCAGCTGTATATCTCTGCAGGGTTTGGTATGAAACTCCTTTCTCTTCTTTCCCTTTACTTGAAATGAGTCCAAGCACTAAAAACCCCCGTACTTTTTTCTATCAATTCAGCAGCAAATCTGTGTCATCTGGAAGAGGATAAGAACACTCCACAGAAAATGAGTTACAGGAGAAAGAATCACTGGTATAAACTTTGGAGGAAGATGTCTTTCAAGAATGTAAAAGAGAATTCATCCTCTTCCCACAAAGAGCTCGTTGTTGCAGCTAATGCATCTCTCTCTTTCACTTATTACTTGAAGATGTTCTTCTGACCTCCATAACCCCACTATAATTATCTTGTTGGTGTTAGTTTCTCTCTCTTCCTCTCCCAAAAGATACTATTGTCTTTCTGTGAACAGATGAGAACCAGATGGGGAGGATAAGGGGGAGATATGCAATTTGGGCTACCTACCTGCATCTTGCTGTGCCTGAAGAGCATAGGGGACCATTCTCAAAATGAAATCATTAGATTGCTCTCTAAAACCTAACAGAAAACTTTCTTTTGGTTTTAATAACTTACCAAGGGAGTAGGAATTGTGATCCTTCCAATTCACATGGGGCCAGAGCTTTAGCTCATCAGAATTTCTCTGCACAACAAATCACCCAGCGCAAGTCTACAAGAGCCCTGTTAGTCTGCAACGATCCACCAAGAAATACTATAGAGAGGAGTGAAGAGGAGATTCTCCTATCTATTTAAGAAACACAACATAAGAGCCCTTTCTAAAAAAAAGCAGAGGAGCACCTTTTTCTGCTGATACCTCTTGTAGCAGCATTTCATAAAGGAAGTGGAGCACCTCCCTGATGAGGAAAGGCTGAGGGAGCTGGGTCTCTTGAGCTTGGAGAAGAGGAGGCTGAGGGGAGACCTCATTCATGTCTATAAAGATGTGAGGGGTGGGTGTCAGGAGGATGGAGCAATGCTCTTGTCAAGGTCATCTGGTGATAGGACAAGAGGCAGTGGGTGCAAGCTGGAACAGAGGAGGTTCCATATCAATATCAGCAGGAACTTCTTCCCAGGGAGGGTACCAGAGCACTGGAACAGGCTGCCCAGGGGGGCTGTGGAGTCTCCTTCTCTGGAGATGTTCAAGACCTGCCTGGATGTGTTCCTGTGCAACTTGGTCTGGGTAATGCTGCTGTGGCAGGGGGTTGGCCTGGGTGATCTTTCAAGGTCCACTCCAATCCCTAATGATCCCATGATTCTATGAACTCATGAAAGAATAAGTGAAGGGCAATCCCTACACCCAGTACTTGAAGAGGTTCACAGCAGGTATAGACGTGCAGTTATGGATCTGTTTCATTCAAGTGCTCGCTGTAATCTATCTGGGATGCTCCTGGCCTTTCCCCTGTTGTTTGGCACGCTGGAAGACAGCATTGTGCAATCCTTCATGCACAGTTAGTTTTGCCAGTTATAGTGGAAAAGTTTTAGCAAGGAAAAGTTCCTTGGCTGGACACCAAACACACTCTTAAAAATTAATTTCAGGGTTTTGCTAGGGCTCAGCATTCACTGATAGAAAGAGCTGATGTGCCCCAGATTTCAGAGCACCGAAGCAGGCTGCTGACACATGCAGACACCCCTCCTGGGACCGTCTCGCTGAGTGCTGCTTTGCAAGGTTTACCCTCTGAGTGCTGCTTTGCAAGGTTTACCCTCTGCTTGCTTCTGCTCCCCTGAAGACTACAAGTGAAGGCTGGGTTCGGGTGAGGATGAGTATTTCCTCACTTTGACAGCCAGTTTATAACTTGCAGCCTGCTGTCATCCCAGCAATGAGTTTATGGTCCATCCTATGGTCTCACCTTCCNGAGGATGAGTATTTCCTCACTTTGACAGCCAGTTTGTAACTTGCAGCCTGATGTCTTCCCAGCAATGAGTTTATGGTCCTATTGCTATCCTATGGTCTCACCTTCTAAGCAAACAGAAACCCTTTCTGTCATCTCATTCTCATGCCCAAGTCAGGTTTGCAAGCCAAAGAGCGATGCAGAAGCCTCCAGCAGAAAGCACCATGGCTATGTAAGCTGATTCTGTGGCCAGAATTAAATACCCATGCTTGAGTTTGACGAGCCCAGAGCTGCTAAAGCCTGAGCAATTATGAATATATGGCATACAAAATAAATTCTGCTGAGTATCTCCAGATTAAGAAGGACACTGCTGCCACTGGGCAGGCCAGATGACATTTAGGATTAATGAGTGATCTGTTAAGTAGAGCAGAAATGTGGAATTTATATAAGTAGTAAGTCTTTTGCATCACTGAGTAAGTAAGTAGTGTGTAGTGGTGATGGCTCAGATACTGTGTGACTCCAAGACATACAGGTTGGTGCCCAAGGTCTCTCCTGGACCAGGTCCTACCTTCATCCCTTGTTTAGCTTGACCAGTGGGCTTCTCAGCCTGGTAACAGAGGCAAAGTCTTTCCAGCCCTCATCCACCTCCAGCTGCACATGGAAGAAAACAAAGCGTTTCCCCATGGTTCTTCCTCCCACAGCAGTGGAAATACCTGGAGAGGAGAGACAAATGGGCCTGTGACCCCTTGTTTGGTACAGAAGGTTACCCCCAACCAGGCCCTAGAAAGAAGCTGGCATGTTTTGCCTGCAAGACCCAGGAAAGAGTGGAATAAAGGATGGTAAAACATGGAAGAAAAGCACAGGAGCATGGATGGGAGGCTCAGACACAAGCAGCCCAGTGCATGCTCTATATATCCTCTTTTTACAGATTTATTACAACATCCCCTGCTCTCTACACGTCACACCCTATCACTCACTCACCACAGACTGACACCATGGATTTTCTCCCCCTTGGTGACACAAAGGCTTTGGCATTTGGGCTGTCAGGGCAGCAAATATCGATCTCTCTGGAGCGACTCCTGATTCCAGCACACAATGTCCCGCTCTGCAGTCCAAGGCTCCGGCTGTCTCTTCTGTTCCACTTTATCACTGATGTCTTGGCTGCATCTTCTGCTTTCCTTTTTTTCCCCCCTCTCTTCATACTTTTGCCTATTTCTTTTAATTTTTTTTTTCATTGAGCTCTTCTCTAGAAATCTTTTGAGATGAGTAACCACTCTGTCGTAATGTCGGCTGGAACTGTGTCGAATAGAGACTGAGGTTTATCCAAGCTGAATGCTCAGGCAGTTGGTTGGGATGGAAAATATTAACTTTCAGAAAGTGACAGCTGATTTTAAGCAAACCCCTCTATCTAATCTTTTTAAATTAACTTCTTACCTTCATATGTAAATCTTGTTGCTACGTTCACCAACAGCTGTACAGGCTGTCAGTAGGGGGTTTGGATTGACCCTTTGCTCTGTGGGCACTACTGTCCACACCATTCTAGTCATAGGATCACCGAATCATTAGGGATTAGCAGAGTCATCCTGCTGTCCACTAGGACCCCCAGGTCCCTTTCTCCAACACTGTTGTCCAAACAGGTCAGTCCCCAACCTACCCTGGTCCCTGGGGTTGTTCTTGCCCAGATGCAAGACTCTACACTGACCCTTGTAGCACCTCATTAAAGTAAGAACATAAAACTTATTAGATTTTAAAAATATATCACTTTTTAAACCATTTGTTCAGGGGGCTGCTACTGTTCTTATTACCTCTACAGGTGGAAAGACCTGGTTTAGAAGCTGCAGAGTCAAGACAGGACAATTAGTGACTTCAGCTCTCTTCTCCCAAAGGGGTATCTCAAAGCTCTGATTACATTTTTCAGTCTTCTCTCTCAACCCAAAGCACCTGAGGTCGCTCCAGCAAGTCTGACTCAGCCCAGATAGGAGGACACCAGCAGGGGAAGAGCCTCACACCAGTCACAGAAGAAAAAATTAATAGAGTAAGAGAATATACTGCTTTGCTGGGAATGATTGGGGCTGCCACCATGTGTCTCAGTGGAGTTTAGGGACATGGTTTAGTGGTGAGTTTGGTAGAGTTGGGTTAATGGTTGGGCTCCATGATCTTAAAGGTCTTTTCCAACCTAAGATCCTGTGCTCTTGTGATTCCATGATCCCTTGATCTCATGATTCTGCGATTCTACGGTCTTATGATTCTATGACTGGAGGGTCTGTCTCTCTCCCACCCCTGCTCCTGCATGCTACAGAGCATGGGGAACAAGAGGCATCTTGATTTGGGGTGAAGAATGACTCAGGGGAGCTCATTGCGGGGCTCTGAAGACAAGTCTCATGGCTGTGATTGCCTTTGCTTGAAATAACAGGCACCAAGACTGACTCCAGCCTAAAGCCTGGCTCTTTGCCTGTGGAAAACATAACGGTATGTAATGTTCCTCATGCCAGTGGATAGCCCCATAACTATTTTAATGACTGTTTATGGTAACTGAATTGCAATAGAGAATTCAATAGTACATTTTTAGGTTCTTAACTCTGAGTCAATACATTCCTCCTCCATACCCTGGGTAGGATGCCCTATTCAGTGCTCTACCGGCCCAGAGGCAATTAAAACAGTTATGTCTAACTAACTAACATTAGTCATGGCTCACTTGCCCAGTTCCAAGCACATTCTACCCAAGATCCCCTCAAATCATTCTGGTTTGTTTGAAGGGCTGATAGGACTAGAAGTACCCTGCAACTCTGAGTTTTTTGATGAGTCTGCAGAAAGCAAGGACAGTGTTCTAACGGCCCTCTGAAGAGCAGCAAAAGAAATATTTTAGACAGGACACAGAAATCCTGACAGTTTTACAAAATCAAGGTGATCACTGGCTCTAGCGTACCTGCTGAAAAGGACTACTGACACGGAACCTTTGCACCGTCCTGCTGCAGTCAGCTTTCCAAGCCTGCACAGGCGCAGTCACGAGTGACAGGGCGATGACTGACATATAGCTAACAGGCTCAGCACTCACCTCCTTCCTTTTCCTACCATCCACCCTTCTCACCCGACTCATGCTTTCTGGTTTTAATGTTGCCACCCTTTGATTTAGTTAGTCAGAGCCAGCTTTAGTGAAGACTGCCCACCTGTTCCCCTCAAGCAGCAGCAAGAGTCCATTTATAACACAAACACAGGACACGCATAAGCTTTCCAGCAACGAAAGAGAAGCCTAGGAAATACCTTGATACCATTGTCCCAGGGAGCACTGGCTTTCATTTCTATTCATTTCTCTAACATCTGGTATGAGTTGCTGGGGAATGATGCTCTGTGCAGCCTTGGATTCCTTCCACCCTGCAGATTCAATAACAGAACCAAGGCACCTGTACCTAAAAAGCAAAGAGGTCCAAGACTGATTGGATGTGCTACCTGAGAGTTATTATTCTTTTCAGAGGAGACATAGCTATATGGTTATACAGGAAAGGCAGTGCTGTGTTTCTTGAAAGAACTGGGATATTCATTCCTGGCAGGAATCAGAGTCAGGGCATTTTTTGCTCTCCAGAACTTCCCCCAGCCTGAGTTTACAGTTGATGGGATCAATTCTTAGTCCCCCACCAAAAAATACAAACTCAGCTTCTGTGGTTTTGCCAGTATCGTCCGGCTGTTCAGCCCCAACCCAGAGTTACAATGGTGGAGGAATGTGCTGCTATGCAGTGTCTTGCCAAGTCTGAGGTGGGATGATTCTGGCCTCTCCAGGCCTTTAAAAACAGCCATACTTCACTACCTACCCCTCTTGCTTGATGAAGCAGCTCTACAGCAGGCAGGAGGCCACATGGTCCTTCAGATACGTTGCACCTCAGCTGTTGGTCTCTCGAGAAGTCAGGATGGCACTGATGAATCACTGTGGGATCTGGCACAGCTAACACAAAACACATATTTTTTGTAGTCACCAGTCTGGGAGTCACCCCGGGCTCTCTGCTCATGGTAGCCACCACAGGTAGCTCTTGCTGTGATGAAGAGTGAAGAGAGACAGCAGTGACAGCAGAGAGCATCTATGATGGAGAAGCTTTGGCCACCGTACTAGACAGGCGAGATCATGACCTGGTGCTGCCAAAGCAGTACACTGTGCTGATGCAATATTCTCCCAGCATAAATAACGGTGCAAACAAAACCAGCTTCATTTATAACCATCACAAGCGACAACTCTAAATCTCAATCTGTCTCCAAACAAAACCTCTTGGTGCCATTGCTAACACATGCCCTCTCCATGACGGGCTTTCTCAAATGAGCAGAGGGCAGACTGCAGTAAATACTGCTTGTGCCAAGCTCACAAAGCGTGACTTTCCAGCCCGGGGGGTTGGACTCTATCGGCCAAGAGGCAAAAATCACCTCGGGTAGATCTGAACACCTACAGGCATCAAACACAAAGCTTTGCAAGAGCTGAGCGCAGCAGACGGAGCAATTTATCATAGGCAGGGGCCAGAAACAAATGAAGTGACCTGTGAAACCAAACACTTCTGTGGCTCTGATTGAAAGCGCGGGATATTCCCGTTCCAGGACCCGACACAATGGCTGTGTCTAGCCGGACATGCCTTTAAGTGATTGAACTCAAGCTCTGTCTGGGCAAGGCATCAAACTCCACAAATCTCTGTCCAAGCCTCACACCTGATGGCACTTTGAGCCAGTCCAGACAATAATCTGGAGTTTATGTTCCGCTTCTTCAAGCCCCTCCATCCCCGCCGCCAGCTGCCAGCCAGCCTGCCTTCGTTCAGAGAGAGCCGGAGAGATCAAATGCACTCAGAGCATTTCAAAAGGCAAAGAAGCCCTTTGAAAGAATCAGACTTCTGACATCAGTATTGATTTTAGACTGAGGAGGTGCGAAACCGTGCAGCCAGCAGGCACCTCCAAGCACTGCCTACGTGAAACACAGCATCGCCGAGCAACGTGGCTTCAAAGGAGCCTCTGGTAGGACCAGCTCCCTGCTGAAAACAGGGCTAACTTTAAATTACATCAATTACTCATGGTCTTATCCAATCAAGCTTTGAAAACCTCTAAAAATGTGGATTTTGCAGCCTCTCTAAAACTTTGTTTCATCATTTGAGGACACTCGTTGAGTGGCCACGTCTCACTGCTGTCTTTTGTACAGACAGGGCATCACCATCAGTTCCTGCTGATTCCTATTCCCACTGGACACTACATGACACACAAACATCAGCACTGGACACTGTTCCTATGGGCACAAAATCAACTACAAATTGAAATGAGGGCTTTATTGACGGATTCAGACCACCTGAAAATCACGAACGTGATCGTTTTGTCGTGGTGCCTCTTTTGCGGGTTCCTTCTCTGGCATAAAGTGTGCAGAGGAGAGGAACGGCCACTGCATTTCACACGGACACAGGATGAAAGAGAGAGAACACAATTTCCCTCTTGTCCCATTCACCTCAAAGGTATAAAAGAGCAACTAAAGTCCTGATTCATAAATAAAATACCCAGCACTTCAGTTGCTCCTGAGCAACCTGCTCTTGTGGCCTGTGAACAGAGATTCTCTCCAACCTCAAATATTATTATTCTGTGTGATTTCAGTGGAACTTCAAATCCTTTTCCACATGGGTTTGAAGCTGGCTGTGTTTAAGCATGCGTTTATGTGCATTCCTGAAATGCACCATTAGTGGGTAACTTGTCGATAAAGCCGTGGACTAAAACCAAGGCAGTTTTTACAATCGGATTTTTATGTAACGCCACGTCTGATCCCCGAGATGGATTTGGTTGCTCTAGCGTTTTCCTGCATCAGTTCCCCAAGTCCTCCATTTACTAGCCTGGCTCTATGGATTTCACTGGAGCAATGGTGATTTACATTCTCTGAGGCACTGACCCTGCCTTGTTAGACCTCATACTTGTGTTTTCTCCCTATGGAAACAACACAGCTTCTCTACTTAATTAATGGTATCAACCTTCACACTAGTGAAACTCCTCTGGCATCCTTCTGAAGCCTTCAGAGAGATGGCATTCAATAGGAAAGGGGGAAAAATGGCAATGAAATGGAGAAACACTCTGCTCACAGAGCAAGTCAAGCCTGCAATGTTATGTACATGGCTTCCATTTCATGGTAACAGCAAACCCACAGTTTTCATATTCTAATATGAATTATCTTGATAGCTACACCTCCTGAGGTGTATTCTGGATCCCTGGTGTCCCAACACAGCGGCTTTCCAGAGGAAAAAATCACAGGTTAGGTGTTGGAAGGGACCTCGAAAGAGCATCTAGTCCCAACCCCCCTGCCAGAACCTGTTCCCTTAGCAAAATACTTTATACACTTTAAGGCCCAGACATTAAGTGCTGGGAAGGGAGGACAAGGGAGAGAGGACCAGATGGTGAGAAGCTAGAGGTTCCAGCCATGAATGCCTCGGGACGTCAGCTGCCTCTTCTCCTCCAAATATCCCATCGGTCCCACACTGAAGTGAAATGCTGAGAGAAAATGCAAACATTTGCAAAACGCCGATCCTGCAGCTCAGCTCATGCTAGGGAACAGTTTGGTTAGAGGAGAGACGAGAAGGACATGGCTCACAACCAGTGGGCTTTGTCAGTCTTCTGAAAGCTGTTAGAAGGACCACAAGGTAACAGCCTGTCCCTGAAGGTAATCAAGTCCTATAACGATGACAAAAGCCGGGGATTAAAGCTGGCAACACAACAGTCAGTCAGTTCCTGAGGACGAAAGCCAGAACAAACTGATCTATGGCAAGAGGAGGAGGGATTTTTTTTGAATTTATTTTTTAAGCAAGCCAGTCTGAACCATTGTAGGGGCAAGAACTTAAATAAAGAGCAGATCCTATGTCCTTTCTCAGCTGAACTGCAGTTGCTTGAAGGGAATTTTATTTGAACAAAGATGTCTGCTGTTATGTCTACTGTAAAAAAGAGGGTTTATTTCGGTTTGGTTAAGCCCAGAGAGTTAGCTCTGGTTAAAATAGAGGTGAAAAGACTACACGAACATAACTTATGGATCAAAGGTTCCTCGGGGAGGAACCTACTAGCATGGGAAGCAGTGACTAATTCTCGTACTATATTCAGCCTTTAGAAACCCACAGCCTTAGAAACGTTTGAAGTCGGAGGTCCCAGCTGTTGGACGTGTTTTAGAGTCTCTCACACACCTATGCTTCGTGTGACAGCTCAGCCTTTACAATATCCCACAGAAATGAACCCCTCACTTGGATAGTGGATTGTGGGACAAATCACTGCTTCTTACTCGACTTAAACCTGTTGCGTGGGCATTCCACGTTCTTCAGCTATGAATAACAGCCAAGAAGAGGTGGTTGGGGTTTTAGGTTGGGGCTGAGTTTAAATTCCTGAACTAAGCCAGAGCCTATGCTATTTTTCTTTCTTTTCTCTTCATTCCTATTTTTGCTGGTGTTAATTAATATGAATTGGTTAGCTGACATGAACACATGTTTTTCTGTTTCTCTAAGTCTATAAACATAAAACAGGATCAGGATGTAGATAAAACACCGAGCCAAGGAACCAAGCACGCTTAGGTTTAAGGAAATGTGTGCTTGAAATTAAAGGAATCACAATCGGATGGGCGAGAATAGTTTCTTAGTCCATAGAATATTCATCTACCTGGGTTTTATTTCAGCTGACCCTCCCCAACCACAATGAGGATGAATGACTTTATTTTTTTTCCTAAGGCTCCGATCCCAGTAGGATAAATCCCATCATTTTTCTTCAACATTTTTTTGGCAAATCATCCCCTCTCTGGCCCTTTAACATCATATTTTGTATAGGAAGGCTAAGGACATGCCTGGCTACACAAAGGGGTCACCCTGCGGGTTACAGATTAGGAAATAGTACAGTTTGTCAACATTTGGCCCTAACAAACTTTTAAAATATAAATACAGATGGTTTTATTTAAAAGAGAAGAAGTCCAAACTCTATTGAAGGTTCAAGCTTGTTTGCTTTCCAATCTCCTTTTTTCCCCCTGGATGTTTGGTACACGGTGTTCCACCGTTATCAAGTGTAATGGCATTTATGTAATACAATGAAATTAGGAAATGGAAATAGAAATTGAGAGTCCTCTGGGGTTAGGGTTTGTTCAAGAAATCTCTAGCCCAAATGAAGGAGAATTCATATATGTCAGGTATTTCTGGGAATATATTCCCATGTCGGTGGGGAACACATCCCTGAGTAAGTAGAGTAAAGAGAGTGACTTATCTAACTGCTACATCTGTGGATCAGACCATTCGTTCTCCTCAGTCGGAGTTCAACTCTGAATGCTGTGGCTGAATTGCAATTTGTCTGAGCTCTGGTCCTGTGGAAGTTGCACAAAGCAGTTCACATTTTAGCGGCTCAGTGAGAGATTTCTGCCTCAGAAAACATCAACCAAAGACTTTGCAGTCTTCAGTTACTCTGCATCACAGTCCACAGGCTGACAGGGGGGTCATGAATGACCAAAGAAAACCGTACAATACATTTTGCATCGCAAGAACAAACTCCCTACCAGCTGCCTATCCTGCAGGCCAACACAATTCATGTGATAACGGAACACATGGCTTTCAATAACCAGGTGATCTAGCACTTGAACCTCATGAAATCAGTCTAACGTCTACCTAGGTTACCCAGGCAGGAGTACCTCTGCTATGGGGACAGGCTGAGAGAGTTGGAGCTGCTCAGCCTGAAGCAGAGGAGACTGGGGAGATCTTAGAGCAGCCTTCCAGTACCTGAAGGGGGCTACAGGAAAGCTGGGGAGGGGCTGTTTCCAAGGGCTTGGAGTGGTAGGAGCAGGGGGAATGCTTTCAAGCTGATAGAAGGGAGGTTTAGACTGGAAGTCAGGAGGAAGTTCTTCATGATGAGGGTGCTGAGACACTGAGGCTGCCCAGGGAGGTTGTGGCTGCCCCCTCCCTGGAAGTGTTCAAGGCCAGATTGGATGAGGCCTTAAGCACCCTGGTCTAGTGGAGGGTGTCCCTGCTCATGGCAGGGGGATTGGAANTTGGAACTAGATGATCTTTAAGATCCCTTCCAACCTGAACCACACTATGAATCTATGACACTTTCAGTGACCTTTGGATGCTGTTACTGTAAAAATACCTTATCATGCAAACCTCGTGCCCCAGGGCTAATAACCCAATAAACCCACATCTCGTCATTGCTTCCTGTTTTGCTGAAGCTTTTCATCTCTCTCTGCTAACAAAAGCAAAGGCATTCATTTGCCATGTGAAGCCTGGAGTAGACGATAACCCTGTGTTGAACGAAGTAGAAACGGTGCTATTGTTCAAAGAAGATGTTGGGAAGTACAGAAACAACATTGGGAAGAAAAGAGCTGCATTAAGACTGCTGGTTTTAGCAAGAGAGGTGAAAAATTACGGCATTCCTCAGCGAAAGGCTAGATAATGTTCATAGCAGGATACCAGCGAGTGTGGAGCAGAAACAAAGCTTTGGAGATTTATTTCCTCAGGAATCTTGCTGTGAATCGGCTTGATATTTGGATGAGCTAACGTGGGTAGATATATGGAGACAAAACCCCTTTAACTTGAATGTGAAACTAATCAAAACAGCCTGCTCACTTTTATCCATTCAAAGTCAGGTCTTCAGGGTAGACCCAGGAGTCTGCTCTGGGTAGTATTTGTGCCCAGGATTTGGCTAAAGAAACAAAGAGCAAATTTATGAAGGCTGAGATGGTATCACGGTAGCAAGGTTTGTAAGAGATTTACCAGCCAAGATCACATTCCGAATATTCTTGGAAACCTGGTGAAATGGGCTGGAATGAAAATCATCGAATCACAAAAAGAAGAGCGTAGGATTGTACTGAGAGGGGAGAAACCAAGTGTGAATGGGGAGCTGCTAGCAGGGGCTGCCCTTGGGTGTGAAGAACCCAGAGGCAAGATGGAACTGAAGACTGCATGGGTCAATGGGATAAAGTTGCTTGAGAGAAAGCCAGCCCTGTCTGATGTCACTGACTGTCAACTCAATTATCATATTCACTCCGGGATAGGAAAGGTGATGAGAAGACACTCAAAAGAAGACAAAAGAGAACAGCTGGGGGAAAAGAGAGTTTGGAAAACACAGAATTTCATTTCTGTAAATTAGACAAGTGGCAACAGGAGATGGGAAATGTGTGTTCACAGCTAAGCACATAAAGATCTTTATCAAGGAAACAGCAACCAGCAGCAATTCAAGACTGCTGTGAGGAGCATATGAAGAAATTTGCTTTATCTGCAACATCTTCAGGCTTAAGCACTATGTGTAGTTACTTTGCTAGGATATTTCCCCCTCTCCTCCTTTACATCAAACATCCTGAAGGCAGCAGTAAATATATTACCAGGCTGGCTAAGTCACCCAACCCACAGAAACATTGCAAAACCTTCAGCTTGGCACTCCAACCTCGAGAAGGACATGGTCCATTTTGCCATGAGGACTCTGTTTTCAATGTAGTTCTCATACCGAGCTCATAGCAACTATCACACTGGTCCCAAGGAGCAATGATAGAATCATGGAATTATAGAATCATTATGATTAGAAGAGACCCACAAGGTCATCCAGTTCAACCATCAACGTGGAGCTTTCTATGGCTAACCTGCAAGACTGGTTTGTGCAGAGCGGATGACCCAAAGGCACCAAGCGGCACAGAGATGGGTGAGAATCCACAGTCAGATTTTGGAGGAAATATAGGGCTTATTCTCCTCAGAATTTTAAGACATTCATCTTTAAGAAATGTAAAACCAAAGTGGATTAGAATGGAGAGGAAATAGCACTTACTACCCTGCAACTCAGAGCTGGGATGTCACCAGCAAACAACTTGAATTTCTGTTGCATGTTAATGCACAAAGAAACCCCAGGTTTGGTAACTGAGCTGGGATTGTGTGATCCAGCTGGGATAAAGTACTTTTAAAAGTACATACAGGACTAGGAGCTGTATCTGCTGCAGCAAATGCTAAAAGACAGCACAACAGGCATGCCGCATCTGATGGGAACTGTGGAAGCACTGTGGGTGGCAGAGCCAAGCCCCTGTCCCAACCAGCAGAGAGCATTGCCTTCTCCTTCCTGCACTACTCTGCTGCACACCCTGCTAATGCACTTGGCCAACACAGCGACATTAGGGCAACATTTGCACCATTGCTGAATGAATGGAGACGAAATATATCACTGAACAAGAGCTGAATGTCCCCTGAGAGCCTGTCAGTGACCTCAGCAACCTCCAAAGGGCCACCAGGTGCAGACCTCACAGCCAAAACATTGATTTTTATCCCGTGCTGTGCCTGTGCTTCGCAGCAGCCAGATTCTTGCAACACCTGTGCTCCTGCCGTGCCAGGCAAACCTCAGGGGACACACAGAGCATCCAGCATAGGAAAAGCTCCGCTCTTCTAAATGGGATGCAAATAATCCACCTTTGACTGTATGACGTATGACCACACTGGGCAATGTTTCCTGGAGCGATCTATCCCTCCATCCAGATGGAAGGTGCTGTAAAAGCTGACAGGGGCTGCAGCTAGTAAATTACACCGGAGATTTAGGAGACTGTAGAAAATATTCCTGAAGCATTCAGCTCCATGTGCAGCTGCAGCACAGAAGGCAAACAGGATGCCAGTTGCACTGGTAGAGGAATGTAATATAATTGAAAAGATTTGGTTATTGCTGTATGAGGAAATGATAAGATCTTGTGCAGAGCATGGTTTGGTCTAGGAAATCAGTTCTATCAGTTCTTAGGGCTTAAGACAGGAGAAATATCCAGGACAATGGGCTGACTCCCATTTCTAAAAGCCTCTGGTTGATGGACCAGCTATAACAGTCAAGAGAGCGATGTTTTATGTTGCTTTGTCCAGATGCCAGATGTGAAAAGCAAACTCTCAAGAAGTTCAAGCAAACTCTCTAGAGGTTTCTCGTTCTCTGACTGCACAGCACTGCAGACTCACACCCAGATGCACTGGTGCTGCCACGGCTGGTGGCTCCAGTATCCAGCACTGCAAAACAGCTCTATACTTGGCCAAGACTCTAATGCAGTGCCACGAGAAAGGAGAAAAGGAGAACTTCAAAACTTTTGGAGAGCAGTGTAGGAGAAAGGGACCTGGGGTCCTAGTGGACAGCAGGATGACTCTGAGCCAGCAATGTGCTCTTGTGGCCAAGAGGGCCAACAGCATCCTGGGGGGGATCAGAAAGGGGGTGGTTAGCAGATGGAGAGAGGTTCTTTTACTCTACTCTCCAATAATGAAGCTGCACCTGGAGGATTGTGTCCAGTTCTGGGACCCTCAGTTCAGGAAGGACACAGAGCTGCTGGAGGACATCCAGTGTAGAGCAATGAAGATGCTGAAGAAAGTAGAGCACCTCCCTATGAGGAAAGGCTGAAGGAGCTAGGTCTCTTGAGCTTGGAGAAGAGGAGGGTGAGGGGGGACCTCATTCATGTCTAGAAATATGTGAGGGGTGGGTGTCAGGAGGATGGAGCCAGGCTCTTCTCAGGGTCATCTGGGGATAGGACAAGGGGCAATGGTGCCAGCTGGAACAGAGGAGGTTCCATATCAATATCAGCAGGAACTTCTTCCCAGTGAAGGTAACGGAGCATTGGAACAGGCTGCCCAGGTGGGTTGTGGAGTCTCCTTCTCTAGAGATGTTCCAGATCCGCCTGGATATGTTCCTGTGCAACTTGGTCTAGGTGATGCTGCTGTGGCAGGGGGATTGGACTGGATGATCTTTTGAGGTCCCTTCTGATCTCTAATGATTCTATAATTCTATGAAAATAAATAAATAAAAGGAAGAAGCTGCCTTTTCGCATGAGGTAACACTCAGAGTCACCTCTGGAGATGTGACCTCAGACAACTCTGGTTTCATTTGCAGACTTCATATAAGGGACTGCACTCCCAGCAGCAACCCACTGCCAGCTTGGGCTTCACCGTGAACGACATTTCACGCTTTGCCACACATAACCCAAATATTTTGCCAACATCACTTCAGCGAATCAGCAGTGAAAGAGAGAAAAACCCCCAAGCACAACACTGTTATTAAATCAAGCAAATGACGTAAGGTTGATTAATGAAAGAGGTGACTACACCATCAGCCCTGTGTGAGGTGAAAACCAGAGTGCGTTTGTTGATATCCCTTCCAAAATAGAGGTAGCAGCAGGAACAGATGTACTCACAGTCATGGAAATAGCTCTGGATAGATGTTGACTTTACTGGGTCAGCCACACACGATGATTTGTCAGCCACGGCTCTGAAAAGTGTTCATAGAGACACAGAGTTAAAACCATACCTCTATCATAAAGGCTGGGCAGCTACTGGCTTTGGTTACTGAGAGAGCAGCAATGATGACACCTGAAGATACCAAATCCCACCTTACAGATGGAACAACAGGACCTGGAGGGCTTTGTAGGGTCCCTACAAGCATCTACCATGACGTATAGCACAGACTATATCTGCACAGTAGCACAGATTTCACACAGGCAGCTGTGTTTTCAGATAACTTCAAGATAGGGACAAAGAGAGAACTATCTGCTTAAGGTTTTTGAAAGCATATCAGCAGACCAGGTTGGAAGGGACCCTTCTCTGGAGATGTTCAAGGCCAGCCTGGACACATTCCTATGTGACCTACTGTAGGTGGTCCTGATCTGGTAGGGGGTTTGGACTAGATGATTGTTCGAGGTCCCTTCCAGCCCCTAACTGTCTATGATTCTATGAACATATAGTACAACCCTTGAAGGTAAAGAAACACACTCTAAATGAGATGTCCCAGCCCTCTGCCAAGCTGAACCTTAAACCTGTCTATAGTTGAGGAATCCATCATTTGTCTGGGAAGGCCATTGCAGAGTCTAATTGCTCTCAGCGAGTCCAATCAGAATTCCCCCAGGATCAACTTGCATCCATCACCTCCTGTCTTTTCCATGTCTTCTTGTTCTTGTTTGCAAAAGACCAGACCAGATTTCTGCCAGAGAAAAATTCAGCAAATGGGAGAAATTTGAAGGAAACTTGAACGTGGTGATATAGAGAAGGCAAATAAATCAAGGAGATTTATTTTAGCCTATTTTTTCATCTACTTAAGGCTTATAAATCTGACTATAGACATAAATAGGGGTGATTTTTTGCTAAAGCATGTAGCTGTTTGCCTTTCTGTTCAGTTCACCATGACATTTCTGGCCAGAGAAAGGCGATATATCAAATTCATACCTTTCTATTCATTCCTTAATAAAAATCAGCTAATTGCATCATCTCTTCTCCCTGCCAAATGGAGGCTGCCGTTTTATTTGGACAACTCCGACTTGTTTTCTGTACAAGTCATGATATTTCTGAATGTTTCTTTCTCATTTGAGAAAATAAACTTTGCAAAATGGCATAAAGCTTGCACAAATACAAGCTGATTTGGACTCAAAAAATGCTGTGCTCAGATTAGGACATTTCTACCGAGGCCAGTGGAATTAGTACTCCATGTGCCAGTGGTACATTAAAATTCAGAACCCCAGTGCATAGAATCATAGAATCATTAGGGATCAGAAGGGACATCGAAAGATCATCCAGTCCAATCCCCCTGCCACGGCAACATCACCTAGACCAAGTTGCACAGGAACACAGCCAGGTGGGTCTTGAACAACTCTAGAGAAGGAGACTCCACAGCTCCCCTGGGCAGCCTCTTCCAATGCTCCATCACCCTCCATGGGAAGAAGTTCCTTCTGATATTGATATGGAACCTCCTCTGTTCCAGCTGGCACCCAGTGCCCCTTGTCCTATCCCCAGATGACCTTGAGAAAGGCCTGGCTCCATTCTCCTGACACCCACCCCTCACATATTTCTAGACATGAATGAGGTCACCCCTCAGCCTCCTCTTCTCCAAGCTCAAGAAACCCAGCTCCTTCAGCCTTTCCTCATAAGGGAGTTGCTCTACTTCCTTCATCATGTTCGTTGCTCTATGTTGGACACCCTCCAGCAGCTCTGTGTCCTTCTTGAACTGAGGGGCCCAGAACTGGACACAATCCTCCAGATGCAGCCTCATTATTGCAGAGTAGAGGGGGAGAAGAACCTCTCTCCATCTGCTAACCACCCCCCTTCTGATCCCCCCCAGGATGCTGTTGGCCCTCTTGGTCACAAGAGCACATTGCTGGCTCAGAGTCATCCTGCTGCCCACTAGGTCCCCCAGGTCCCTTTCTCCTACACTGCTCTCCAACAAGTCAGCACCCAATCTTGCCTGAATCTCTCCCACTTGTATTGCATTGGGCTTCAATACAGGAGTTGAGCGAAGGAAATGGAAATGTTTGCTGACCTGGGGGGTCTTATTGTACAACCCCACCAAATTAATAGCTGCAGTTATAGTCATACTGTAGAAACCAGCAACCAAACTGGACTTAATGGCTTCTCAGGTTATACAATTTGTTTTCCTCTTCTACACAAAGAAAACATGAAATATTTATCACTTTTTGCCTCCCAACTAGCAGAAAGCTAAGTGCCTTTACACTTTTCCAGGCTCTTAGAGAAACATTCATTACCAGATAAAGTGGCCTTAGAGCATGGGGTTTGCTTTGTACTGCTTTATGAGTGACAACTCAGCTGCTAGTAGCAGCAAAAGCTGCTGCTGGAAGACAAAATCTTGCACTGACCTGCAGAAGAACACAATTGTGTTACCTGTATGTGTAGCTTCTCCTCCTGGCTGTCCTGAAATTACCTCCAAAATCTAATTATCAATGCAATCATTGCAGCCCAGTGTTATATTTCCCTCTGTGCAACCATCAGCCCTGTCAGAAGCATCCTCAGTTTGTTGTGCTTGATCATTTTGGGGGGTTTTCCTTCTAATTACTACCTCCAATGCTACTACCTGCTCCCATGAAACATCACAGACACACAGACTCAAAAAACACTTTAAAAACCTCTGAAGGTGTAAATGAAATAAGGTTTGTGGAGACATCACAGCTCCATTAGACCGAGTAGTTTGGTTGGAGAAGTAAACAAGTGGCAAACTCTATACTAACACAGTGCTGAGACAGAGCCACGGGGAATACAGTGCCTTCCTTGCACTCCTTCTTCTGGCAGCTTGGCAGAGCAGGAGGGGTCTCTAGCAGTGTGCACATGGTGAGCGTATGGTATTGTCATTCCCCCTTTGTGATTAAAGTACTGGTGGCCACAGTGAATGCCACACAACTATCCTTCCCAGCCTTGCCAGTGCTACTGCATGTTAGTGTTTCGTGAGTATTTATTCTGGGAGGCCTTCTCATGACTAAAGTCTGCTGCAACTTCTGTGTGAAAGGATGAGACATGAAACGGTGGCCATACCTCCCCTGCAAGGCACCAAGCTTCTTTATTCCATTACAAGCAACTACTTTGAATAATGTGGTCCTTCTTTTTCCTTCGGGGAAGTCTGGTCTGCCCATAGCCAAACAAGAACTCTTTGATGCTCCTGGGCTGCAATGGCTCTGAGGCTGCCAAAGCCAACTGTTGAAGTGCAAACAAGAATAGACTCATCCGTCCCACCACAGTCCCCCATCCGCAGACACTGCCTTCAAAGACACTTTCTTGGGGCTATGCTCTCCTTTGGTTATGCAGCCTGGAAGACAAGCTGGGTTACTCACACAAAGCAGTTCTACACACACATGGAGGGCTCTCACCAGTCACAGAGCTCCAGTCCATGCCGATGGCTCCTGTCTGCATCGTTCCCTCTGGTTCCCAGTCATAGAATCATTAGGGATCAGAAGGGACCTCGAAAGATCTCTTTGGTTCCATCCTGCATCATCACAAGCAAACCAGAGGACCTCACTAACATGCTAATAGTAGGATCCAAGGGTAGGAACGCTTGCTTCCAGGGCAGTCTTCCTCCTGCAGGAAGATAAGGAGAAAGAATAATGAGAACACCGCCCCGTACTTTGGGGATAAAGCCTTTCCTCTCTAACTCAGATGCTGAAAGGTTGAACATGATCTGCTGCTAGGAGCTTAGCCTGGTTTTCTAAAGAAACAACAAGTCAAGACCTGCAGAGGCAGTGAAGGTTGGCACTAAGGTAGTGTGGGCGTTTGGCTGCTTCTATGTCCCCCACCTCCAACTCCAATTTCTGCTAACTCCAAAAATGCAATCCAGGCTATGTGCCCTGCAAATTACATTCTACTCGCAGAGATCCTTAAAATTCAACACTTATTGATAAGCAGCATCCAAAAGCTTATTGGGAGTTGGAGGAAGTGAATATACTTGGCAGATCGGCAGGATCAGTTCTCTTCCATGGGCAGCTCCACCACTTCCAGCCAGCGAGAGAACCCAGCACCAGCCCTCACATTGCCCTCTCTTAGTGCTGCATGCTAGCGAGAGGGTTTGGCCCAAAAGTGTAAAGCAAAGCAAAACTCAGTGTAGATGCCTGAAGTCAGGACAAGCACAAAGCGTTTGTATTGGCCTGCTGCAGCGTTGGCCGCGTTATATAATTGTACCTTTGCACACCAGTTTCCAAGAAGAAAAAGAAAAGAGCAGCTATGTGCATTTTAGTGCTGAGGTCAGGTACTTGTCTTCCCAATCCTATTTCTCATTCCCTAATCGAATCATTATTCTTAATATTACTCTTCCCAAGAGCCTGTTTTGCCATAGAGTGCTTTAACCTTAGAATCTTATTTACGATGACCTTAATTGAAGGGTTTATTCAGACTTAATCTATAAAGGGGTTTTGTGTAATCAGCCAGCAACTCGAGATCAGCAGCAAGTCCTGGGTCCAGAACTCAGCTGTGCCAAGCCCAGCTACTCTCAAGGTGACCTTAAACTGGGTTGAAATAACACTCTCTGGAAGTGTAGAACAATACAGTAGAGTACAGCGCTTTCAGAGGAAAGCATCCCAGCTACAGCAAAGCCCAAAAGCCTGTCAGGGGGGATGTAAGGGGAACTCAGAAGAAGCTGGGTCTAGGCTACCTTACTTTTGGGACTAATGTTTCAAGCTGTCATGGTGAAGTCAAGGAGAAACCCACCTCTGTGCCTCTCTTGGGAAAAGAGCCCAACTGTCAGACATGGAGTCATAAATTCTCCCAGGGAAAAGGCGTGAGCTGGTTTAGAAGAGCCTTTGGTGATCATTTTGTGCTACTTGAAGCAGCAATGACAGGGACATTGAAATCACATGCTCTGGTTGTTTGTTTCCAAGAAACAATCGTCACAAGAATTCCTTACTCCAGGCCAGGGACATGTGACTGAAGGTACCACTCTTCCCTCTGCAGCTCAAGCGATTGTTTTGTAATACAAGATGCTTCTACTGAAAGTATTAAGAAAGAAATCAAATCGAGTGCCTTATGCAAGTGGGTTTATAAGATTGCTGTGTCCTTTCACAGGTGATGCATCAATTCCCACAACGAGAGCGATTCTACTTAGCATGAAGCATTCAGCATCCTGAACAGTCACATCTTTATAGTCACAGCTTCGACTTTGCGTGTCTTAAAATTAAAAAAAAAAACCCCAGTGTGCCCAAAACAACTTTTCTGGAAACATTTTGATTTTCAAATTATTTGGGTATCCTAAAAGAAGAAAAATATTGGACAAAGCTAAGCTGCTTGTTGAAAGCATTACTTGTTCTGTATTTCAAAGAGAAAATTGAAAACACTGATGAAGGGTGTAGCTATTTACCAGTTGAGCGTGTTCTTATAAACAAACTAATATAAAACACATCCCCTGTGCTGTTTTGTTGTTTAATATCTTCCAGTGTATCAGCACGTCGAGAGCAGAACAGAAATAGAAAATGGAGTGTATTTCCAAGAAACCTTGTCATAAATAAGAGGGACAGGAGTTTGGTAGCAATGTGTTTTAGCTTCACCTGGACTGGAATCATGAGGGGTGAGACAGGTAGCCTTTCTCTATCAGGAGAGCTGAAGTCAGTCTCTCATGACATCTACCTGCCATTGTAGCTGGGCTTGTCAGGAAAAGTGAAGCAACTTGAAGGTCAAGAGACGAATTAGATTCATCCAAACACACACACACACACACATACACACACAGAGGAAATCTTTGAACTTCTTTGAGACCATGTTGTAGAAATTCAGCTCGAGAAAACAGATCAGTAACAACCAAGTGAAGTTCACTATTACATTATCATAGAATCATAGTATCATTAGGGATCAGAAGTGACCTCGAAAGATCATCCAGTCCAATCCCCCTGCCACAGCAGGATCACCCAGACCAAGTTGCACAGGAACACATCCAGGAGGGTCTGGAACATCTCCAGAGAAGGAGAGTCCACAACCCCCCTGGGCAGCCTCTTCCAATGCTCCAGTACCCTCCCTGGGAAGAGGTTCCTTCTGATATTAGTATGGAACCTCCTCTGTTCCAGCTGGCACCCATTGCCCCTTGTCCTATCACCAGATGACCTTGAGAAGAGCCTGGCTCCATCCTCCTGACACCCACCCCTCACATATTTGTAGATATGAATGAGGTCACTCCTCAGCCTCCTCTTCTCCAAGTATTCAAGTTCCCTATGTTATTTGCCACGGCTATGTTCATTGTTTGACTTGCACCACCTTACCCACAACAAGCCCTGAGACTATGAAGACTCGTGTATGAAGCCCAAAATGCATCTCTTGCAGATGGGTTTCCAGCAGTGAAAGCATGGGGAGGCTTTTGTTCTTCCTACTGGGGTGTAGAGGCTGTGACAGTACTTAAGAAGTGAAGGAGCTGGTTTGTTCCAAAGGGTCAGAACCAAACTGCTTTCTATCATTTCACATCTGTAGAACAGCTGAATTTACCCTGTGCTTCATCCAACCATTTTATCAGGTTTCTGTTCTTTGTAAACTAAACAAACTTCTAGAAATAACATTGCAGTAAGCGGAGAGCCATGCCTTTTCTGACACTGCTCTCTTGATACCCCGTGCACCTCAGAGGAGCAAGTAGATGGCTAGAAGAAATGCGATGGGAAGTTTATTTCTGTGATTCCCTGGGAGAGGGCAGCTCTGCCTGCATCCACACAGCCTTTCCAGCCACGAGTGACCAGCAGCAATGGATGAATCCATGAGCAAGACTTGCATACCCCATCAGATCAAACCTTTCCAAACCTTGGACAGTGGCAAGAGTGCCTTTAGTCTAGCTGGGTTTAACTCACTCAGTTAGCAGCACTGTGTGTGGGTTTTTAGGTTGCAAACACCTGCAGTCAGAACGTGAAGGAGCTCCATTAGCTGCAGTGAGGTTGTGCCAGTTTACATCATGTCAAATACTGGTGATGAGGGTTTACTGTGCTGGGAAAAACTGAGTGCCCCAGTCAGACACTGAACAAGTCACTTACAGTTTCAGTCGCATGGATAATTTACGAGCAAGAACACAGTCTGAGACGCGAATTCAAGTTCTGAGGCACAGGTTCAAGTGCTGCAAATCCAAAGCAGAATAGCACTTTTCTTTCATTAGGGGAAAGAATTTCTTGAGATGAAATTTTCCTTTAGGATTCTCATTCACTTGGCCACAAAGTTAACTAGATTAGGAATTTCATTTCCCAGATACCTGGGACCACTTACAGAGTCTCCAAGACATCAAAATAGATCCATCACAAGACAAAGAAATGGTGTCTACTAAGGACATGCTGCTATCAAAATCAGAAGGACCTTTCTGTTGTTCAGAGAAGAGTGCCAGACCTGTCTCTCCAACTATCTGAGTCCATGCCATGCAGTGTCAGAATTCAGGGACACACCTACAGGACAGGTCTTACAGAGAGCAGCTGAGAGAACTGGAGATATTTAGTCTAGAGAAGAGGAGGCTGAGAGGAGACCGTATTGCTCTCTACAACTACCTAAAAGGAGGTTGTAGTGAGGCTGGTGCTGGTCTCTTCTCCCAAATTACAAATGATAGGACTAGGGGAAATGGCATCAAGTAGCATCAGGGGAGTTTTAGACTGGGTATTAGGAAGAAGTTCTGTACTGAGAGAGTGGTTGGGCACTGGAACAGGCTGCCCAGGGAGGTGGTGGAGTCACCATCCCTGGAGGTGTTTAAATAACTAGTAGGTAGAGCACTTGAGGCCATGGTCTAGGGGTTAGGGAGATGTTGGGATGAAGGTTAGACTTGATGATCCTGGAGGACCTTTCCAGTTCTATGACTTTCTGTAAAGCAAAGCACCAACACACTGCAACTTCCCACCAGCTTCCCAAAGCACGGGAGAAGAGTTTCAAGTAATACGTGACTTTATTCAGATTGGGCATGCAGTCATCTTTCCATGAGAGACCTAACATTTTCCAGAGAAAACGTCATCTACTTACTGAAAATGCCACAACATTCAGGCATTAGAAATTCCACTTTCCCACCAAAAAAGTTTCGATGAGAAAACGGCCATGCCTCACAACAGCAACGCTAAACCCAGGCTCTCCAAATGGCACCATCCCTGGAGGTATTTAAAGGATATGTAGATGTGATGCTGAGGGACATCATTTAGTGGTGGTCTGCCACTACTGGCTTAACAATTGACCTTGATGAACTTAAATTCTCTTCCAACTGAAATGACTTTATGATTCACAGAGCTGCTGGAGGGTGTCCAATGTAGAGCAACAAAGATGAGGAAGGGAGTAGAGCAGCTCCCTTGTGAGGAAAGGCTGAGGGAGCTGGGTCTCTTGAGCTTGAAGAAGAGGAGGCTGAAGGGTGACCTCATTCATGTCTATAAATATGTGAGGGGTGGGTGTCAGGAGGATGGAAACAGGTTCCTCTCAAGGTCATCTGGTGACAGGACAAGGGGCACTGGGTGCAAGCTGGAACAGAGGAGGTTCCATATCAATATCAGAAGTAACTTCTTCCCAGGGAGGGTAATGGAACATTAGAGNGCTTGTGCATTGTTTTTCCATGCTGTATGAAAAGCTACCATGCGCTTTGCTGTCTATTGATGAAAAACACAGCTGTTTTTTGGGGAGCAAGTATTTCATAAAGGAGAGCACATAGTTGTGGTTATCTGCTTTATGATCCAAAGAATATTCTGAGTTAACATGCTTTTTGTTGAGATATATAGTCTGGAAGCACTTTCTCATGGAAAGGGTGATCAGACACTGGAATGGACTGCCCAGGCAGCTAGTGAAGTCACCATCCCTAAAGGTAGTCAAGAAAAGACTGGACATGGCACTTAGTGCTCTGGTCTAGCTGATGTGGTGGTGTCAGGTCATATACTGAACTTAATGTTCTCAGAGGTCTTCTCCAGCCTCAATAATTCTGTGATACCAGGCAATCTCATCTTCATACCAAAGCAAAATCTCAGATTGATGCTGTCAGGTACTGTGTCAAAGAGGACAAGTCAAGAGCACAGGGGAGTACAAGACTGGTAGAGTGACATGTGCAATATGGAACGGTTGTTTGTATCCTTTGATGAGGAGTGATGGAACGTTTTAGTGGGAAATCATCCACATAAGGAACTTGAAAGTCCACAGGGTGGTTTCGGTGCACTGCTAGCAGCTGGCTTTCTGAGCAGGCAATACCTATTCCTCTGTTTCCCAAATCCATGAGTCAGACTGTATACAGCTATCCAACACGAGTAAAAGCACAATGAAGGAAAATCTAGTAAGCTTCAAAATGTGGATGCTATTTCTATGTCTCAGGACATGGTCCTTGGTTTATTCGGCTCAAAACCTCATGGTTAGGGTTGGTTAAACAATCTGGGGGAATGTGGATGTGATCAGCTCTTGCTTTTATTTTGATGAGGCACAAACACTGGAAATCCTGAATCAACCAAACAGGGCTACAAACAATGTAATAACGTCTTTGACGTTATTGGAAAGATGGTTCACATCTGCCTTCCCTAATTCTGGCAGGGAATAATTGGCCTCATTAATAAGGACACAAGCAACCTTTCTTCTTCCCAGCCCTCCTGTCCAGAATCCATCTCAGTAACCCAGAACAAATTGGGCTCCCATTGGCAGGCAGTACTTGGAGGCTGATTTCACCTCCTGGCCAGTTTCCCATGGCACATCATGAAGACCTCCATGACTGTATCCTCTTGGTACAGTCAAGAACCATGTGCCAACAGTTATGGCACACTCTCTTGAGTCTTCCTTGCTTTTCTCTTGTATATGTCAACAAAATACAGGCTCTTTTCATGAAAACCAAATTCATTCCCTCCTGCCTTGTTATAAACTGCCCAGTAGAAAGGAAACTATAGTCGTGTCCCTACAGCACTAATTCTAAAAGCTGCTACAATGACCAGTTAGGGGACAACTGCCCCAGCTGGCATGAGGAGGAAGAATAACGGAACATCTAAGAGGATGCAGCTGTTGGACACATCACAGTCATATGCTGTTCCCTGAAGTCAAGGCGTACTTGCCATCAAGTATATGAAAGCATTCTCACTTCTGCTGTGCATCACAAGTTATCTCTCACCATGCATTGACTCCAGATATGGAGTAGAAAACAACTTCCCCTTAACTCCTGCTCCTGTCATAGAGCATTTAAAACACCAGAAACTCATGTTGCACTGCTGACTCCCTTGCGTGAGGGTTGGTGTCCAAACCACCAAACTGCCAGCAGACTAATGGGGCTCAACAAGAGGCGATTATGCTCAGGACGAGGTACTACTGTGCCCAGGGGGGACTGTCTGCGCAAAACACTCCATTCAAACACCACATGATGCAACACCTCAACATTGCTCCACATCAGCCCACCAACACTCTGTAGTTATTTGAACAATGGACCTAAAGCAGACCTCAATAAAACAAGTGAGGAAACGAGCTTCAGGAGAGCTGTGATTTACTAAGTGCCTGTTACCTAACAGGGCATTCTGTATACGTGAATCAGAGTGGTGCAGACTAGTACTTACGCAGTCTGTGGGCTTCCTGTGGTGCCTGATTACCTCTTTTTCTTGCTGTGCAATATCCTCCAAGAGATGGTGAGGACCGCATAGGACCCTGTAAATAGAAAATCCATTGGTGAGCCTGCGTAACAGCCCCACTCCTGCAGCCCTGGGGGTGTCCACAGCAGATACTGTCCATACCTTTTTCTTAATGCCAGCAGCAACCAGAGGCATCGTTTGATGCCATCTCCTGTCCTCCTTCTTCCACAGTTGAAATCGTTTGACCTGTAAAGAGACCCTTTCACCAACATGCACCCACTCCAGAAAATCTGTGTTTTCCCTCCTGGCTGGTTTCAAGCCTCTAATTTACACAGAACAGGGGTTCATATGCAAACTCTCTCTTGGGGCAGAAGTGTAATGACTAGTTCAGTCTCTGGTTTAATGGCTCCATAAATGAGATCCTCGCTGGATTTTGTTAGTCTTCCTTTTAAAAATAGGATCTGCAGCTTTGCATCCTTTGCAATACTGGCTTCCTCTCTACCCAAACAGATGTTGAAATCTACAGTAATTTTCAGTGCAGTCATTAAAAAGTAGTCAGTGGTTTATTTTTGCTTCCTTGTCTAACAGTTTTCTCCAAGGGAAACCTTCCCCACTGTTAATGTGACAGTATGCTCTGGGCAAAGCCTGTTCCTACAAATTGCAGCCAGTGCTGCCCTCCGTGCTCATCACAGCCCCGCCCGTCCCTCTCTGCATCAGAGAAGGGAGAAGGAATGCAAAGGGGCATGTGTGCAAAGCCCAGGGGTCTCTAGTCTGCTCTTAATTAAAGGTAGGTATCACAGAAGACCAGACTGTTTGGCAGGTGATAATAAGAAGGGATGGGAGAGCACAACGAGGCTTTGATGAGAAATTCACATCTGCTACAATTACTGTGCCCAGAGGGCTGGTAGGTGAAAGGTGTTGGTGGGAACAGGACTTCATTCTATTTTGTGGGAACGACTCCTTTACCCAAGTACCAAAACCGAGACTCTCCCACGAGTGGGATGCACCTTATCGAGCCACAAAACGTGACTGCACCTCAGCAGATGGTCGTGTCTCAACATACAGGTGTTTTAAGAGGTGTCTGCAAGTGAAGTGGGTACAAGGGACCATCCACTTGTCAGTGATCAAGCACAAAAGTAATGACATCTGCCATAAGCGTAACAACAGAAGTTGGGCTGTTGTCCAGGCTTGTAATCCTCGGCAGGTTTCCAGGTTGTGTGAGCTATTTGAGCAGCTGAGTTCGCTGTTCCTGTTCGTTTTCTCTGAGGAAGGCCCACTGGGAACCCATTGATATGAAAAGGTAGAAACAATAGCCTCGTTGTCTCCCCACCTGCCAAGCTGAAGAGGCCCCGGTTCATTTCCAGAAAGCCCAAATATTAGCTCAGGAAAGGCCATGCTGCATATGGCTGTCCTTTCCTAGTGAGAATTTCAAAGAATCATTAGGGATCAGAAGGGACCTTGAAAGATCATCTGCCAATCCCCCTGCCACAGCAGGATCACCCAGACCATGTTGTACAGGAACAGATCCAGGAGGGTCTTGAGCATCTCCAGAGAAAGAGACTCCACGATCCCCCTGGGCAGCCTGTTCCAATGCTCCGTTACCCTCACTAGGAAGAAGTTCCTTCTGATATT
>VZRI01010370.1:532258-548042 GCA_013397515.1 Upupa epops | reverse complement strand
ACTGCTCTCCAACAGGTCATCCCCTAGCCTATACTGGTCCCTGGGGTTGTTCTTGCCCAGATGCCAGACTCTACACTGACCCTTGTTGTACCTCAATTCCCCTTTGTGTTGTATTTAGAGTCATGGAATCATAGAATTATTTGGGTTGGAAAAGACCTTTGAGATCATCAAGTCCAACCAATAACTCTGTTCTACCAAGTTCACTACTAGAGCAGATCTCTAAGGACCACGTCTAAACAATCTTTAAACACATCCAGGGATGGTGACTCAACCCCTTCCTTGTGCAGCCTGTTCCAATCCCTGACTGCTCTTTCAGTCAAAAAACTTGCTCCTAAAATCAGGCTTACCCCTCCATTGATGCAGCTTGAGGTCTTTTCCTCTTGTTGTAATGACGTGTGAGAAGAGACCAGCATCCACCTCTATAAAGAGTCCCTTCAGGTAGTTGCAGAAGACAATAAGGTCTCTCCTCAGTCTCCTTCTCATCAAGTTAAACAGTGTGGAAGAGTATAATGGTGTGGTATCTCACAGAAGATGATGCTCCCATTAGAAGGCAGGGCCAGTAGTGGTGCTTTCAGGGGAAGGGTGAAACAAGTCCTCAGTATTTTTGCACTATAATATAGAAGGTGCACAGAGCAGGTTTGCAAGATGCAGACTTAACTCTCAAAGCCCTCAGACTAAGAGGAAGAAGAAAACTGGCTCCATGTGGACTTGCTGGTATCTCCATACCCATATAGTTAGTAGTTCAGCAAGAGGTATTTTCCCTAGAGACACGGGGTTCCTTCTCTCTGCATTGGATCCAGTACAAGGTCAAAAAGCAAAAGGTGAAAAGAAATGACCATTTCTTATTTCCAGAAAGGGACCTCCATCTGTGCTGACATGAGGGATGGACCACAAAGCTACCACCAAGAGGTACAGACCTTCAGGTTCATGCACAAGCTAATTAATGAATTCACTGCTCAGAGCAGAAGGCTTATGTGGAGCCCTTGCAGAGCTGGGATTTGGCTTAAAGGAGATGAGGAAAAAGAAGTCATCAGTCATTTGGGACCACCTAAGTGGAAGAAGGTTCCCAAGTGCCACGGTGGACCTTGGCAGCATGGGCCAGGGTGCAGCTTGGTGAAATTACGTACCGATGATGAAATTAAGTCTTTCATAAGCGGCAGACTGAAACAATCTTCTTTGGGGGAGGAGGCAGAGGAAAATGTGTTTGTGGTGGTTGAAAACATTAGGATCCTAATGACAGAAGCAGGGGCAATGGTCTGAAGTTGAGGCAGGGGAGGTTTATGTTGGATCTTAGGGAGAAATTCTTTCCAGAAAGAGTGAGGAGGCTCTGGAAGGGCACTGGTGGAGTCCCCATCCCTGGAGGTGTTGAAGAATAGCCATGATGGTTGACCCCCTGCTCGAGTGGCAGCATGAAGGGGGTCAGTTTGTGTTTGTCAGTCTCTCAGGGATTGAGGTTTTCANGTCTTGTCATAGCCCTTTGCTCTTTACTCCTCCTTTTGCTCTATTCCTCCAAGAAGAGCCTCTCTCTTTCTCTGTTCTCCTGAAATCTCCCTTTCCCCAGCCCCCCCTCCCCAAGCTGATGACACTTTTCAATTCACCCAGCTGACAGCACAGTCCCCACCATGATCCAGCAAATGCTACCTCTATCTAAACTGGAAATGAAAAAACCAGGCTGATTAGAATTTTCCATCAACACATTTCAATGCCAACAAACTTTTAAGTAGCCATGAAACGTGAAATGACTGAAACAACTGCAATTGCCCCTTTTAAAGCTCTGTTTTTTAAAGAAAATCACTTTATTTTTCATGTTGATCAACAGAACTAGTTTTCACTTGAAACCGTTCTACTAGAAGAGTACGGGGCACCTCTCGCTCCGTTCTGCTTCCCTTCTGTGACACAAGTGCTTTGGGGGATTGGGCGGTTGCATAAACTTTGCATAAATGCGGTCAGTTTGGGGTTGATTTCTTTTGCCAGAGGTCAGTCTGGCAAGGAAAATAACCCATCTCATTTATCTGTAATTTGCAAGTGTGGAGACAAACCCTCCAGTTCCCCAGAAGTGCCCCACTACTGACCCCCGATGAGAAGCTCTGCTCAACACCCTCCCTACTTGGGTCCCTTCCAGGCAAGCTGCTCCCCTTGTGGGATTTAGCCACCAATGAGCTTCACTGACCCAAGAGCTTGGAGCAGCTCCAAGCCAGCATCTCAGACGTGAAAGGCTGGCACAAGACAAGAAAAAAAAAGGGAGAGGAACACATACCCAATTCTCTCATCCAGTGCATAAGACCTGCCTTACAGACCCTGCTAATATTTCTGTTCCCGATGCATGAATTATTAATATTTAGTATCTGTGACTCACTAATATTTACTTTATGAAGTATTTTTATAAAGCTTGACTGGTTTTCTCAACGTAGGAGCTAATGGAGGCTCCTGTTGTTAAAGGCCAAGGAGCCCTCCCTGAACAAACTTTTCTGGTCACTGTTTAAACTGGGCTGCTGGACTCGTTTATGGTCCTGAACCTCTAACACCGAGCACTGAGGCTGGCAGGGACTGCTGCCGATGGCTCTGCTGAGACACAGCTAATTTTAAATCTGGATCTCAAAGCAAAGGAAAAACCTCTCTTTTACTGGCAAAAACTGTCACAGTCGAACGTTGTGTTCAGATTACGGGAAGAGACTGCGGGAGAGCACACACAATCCCTTTTTTGGGTATTTGGCATTAATTTTATCTGAAGTCACAGATTATATAAGAGAAGAGCAGAGACCTCACACAAGTTCCTCTTGCGTCAGCGCGGGACACCCGCGGGGGCTGGAGACCCTCTCCGCACCCAGCTCTTGGCATCACACAGAGCAGTGCATGTGGCCGAGGGGCCAGGGTTGACCACTTTTCTCGTAACTCTCTTCCAACAATCACAAGTGTTTTCTGGAACCACATCCCGAGCTGTCCGCAGTATCAACTAGAGTTGGCTCTTCAAGCTCTTATCATCATCTAGTGTTGTGGGCTCATCAAAACTTGAGTATTTTTATCATTTTACTGCTCTCGTTAAAGCGGTTTGGTGGCCAAACAGGACTTGAGATTTACAGCAATCATTGTTTTCTGATAAAGGAGCTGGTCTCCAGAAAAGCGTTGACCAGCAGTAGGCTACTTTGCTCCATGCATCTGTTTTGCTGTAACGGTTTAAGGCAGCTCTGACTTCACTCATGTATTTGGAACAGCGAGAGCAGCCTGCTGAGCTGGCCAGCTGCCCCCAGACGCCTGAGATTGTTTCATGACTCTGCAGATGAGAAAATTTCCATGGTCTCCATCTTCACACCAAAGCCTGGCTTCAGATGGTGCTACATGCCTGGCATGGGTACAGAATGCCTCCTCTGCATTTCAGCTGCTCTCCAGCTGCCAACACTCGGTCTATGATCTCCATACGGGGGTGTCCTGCATCACCCCCTGCCAGGTCAGCATTTCATACAACCATAGAATCATTAGGGGGTTGGAAGGGACCTCAAAAGATAATCTAGTTCACTCTTCCTCCCACAACAGGATCACCTAGACCAAGTTGCACAGGAACACATCCAGGCAGGTCTGGAACATCTCCAGAGAAGAAGACTCCACAACCTCCCCCTGGGCAGCCTGTTCCAGTGCTCTGGTACCCTCACTGGGAAGAAGTTCCTTCTGATACTCATATGGAACCTCCTCTGTTCCAGCTTGCACCCAGTGCCCCTTGTCCCACCACCAGATGACCTTGAGAAGAGCCTGGCTCCATCCTCCTGACACCCACCCCTCACATATTTAGAGACATGAAGGAGGTCACCCCTCTTTACCTCACACATGACAGAAGATCCACGGTTCCATCTGCAAACCCACTTCATGGTGTCACAGGACTCATCTGTCTGCCAAAAGACCTACGGGGAAAAATACTCTGAAGAGCCAGTTAGGTGAGCAATGACTAGCTCATCTCATCTTGAGCCACACTGGTATGGTCTTTTTTGTCCCAGTTTGGCTGTGTTACTGCCTTACTGGTTGGTCTCCATCTTTTACTACTGCTTGTATTGCTGCCTTCCGACTGCTGCCTTGTTTTCACAAGCTTGTTCTCCAGCTTTTGGGGTGGGTTTTGTCTCCCATCCTTACCTTTCAGCACACTTCGCAGTCCTTCTCAGCTCTGTAGCATCCATCCCTGTGCAGATTCAACTACAACATGCTGGGTTCCACCACTCAGACTAATAATGATAACACTTGTCACAATCAGTCTGACATTTTGCCTGCAGAGAAGACATCTCCACAGATTCAAACACATAAAATCAAACCCATCAGCTGTGAACTGCTGAGAATGACTCTCCAGACTGACACAGCTACTGATGCAGCTTTGGAGCCTCCTTGGATTCGTGTAGCATGGGGTTTGTGTACAGGCACATCAAGCGAGATGGTATCAAAAATCCTACAGTCAACATAGAATCATAGAATCATTAGGGATGGGAAGGGACATCGAAAGATCATCCAGTCCAATCCCTGTTCCAATGCTCCAGTACCCTCCCTGGGAAGAAGTTTCTTCTGATATTGATATGGAACCTCCTCTGTTCCAGCTGGCACCCATTGCCCCTGGTCCTATCACCAGATGACCTCGAGAAGAGCCTGGCTCCATCCTCCTGACACCCCCCCCTCACATGTTTATAGACATGAATGAGGTCCCCCCTCAGCCTCCTCTTCTCCATGTATCAGGTTTTATTCTTTTGTTTTTGTTCCTCTTGCCACAAGTCCTGTTCAGCTGGTAGAGAAGGTTGTTTATAAGATTTATTTCTGACGAACTCGTCTCTGGCCCCTTGGCGTGGTTCACAGATGGTGTTTTCCTTGCTTCCAAGAGCACAGAGATAGATGTGCAGAAACAAGCCTTGAAGCAGCTACTGAAATAAAAACCTGAGGATCAGTGTCAAGCACTTATCAAGACCCTGTGTGTGTTGGCAGATCCTCTTCGAGGATCATGTGTCATGCACAGTCCCTAAACCAGAGGAGTCCCAACCCTGTAAAAACCAACAGTGACCTGCGAGGTGATCTTAAGCAGCAAATTTATTTCATAAGGCTGTGCTCCCATCTCCTGCAGCTCTCAGCTGTAAAATACCACCTGAGCCTCCTGGCTTTTAGTCTGCTATAAATAACCTGGAGCTCAGTCTGACACTCAATAGCTCTCCGATGTGTTCAGCTGTGCAGGGGATGATGAGGGAAACTGTGCAGAGCCCTTGCCTGCTCCCATGGCAGGAAGATTGAGGAGCAAGAGTGCTACATAAAGGGAGACCTTGTCTGTTGAGTTAACTCTCGTAACCCTATTTTAACCACTGTCAACAAGATATAAGGGTGGTTTCTGTTTGCACTGAGGCTTCTTTACACTGCTCTGTCCACACCCTAAAGTGGCATAAATGTCTTCTAAGTGCCTTAAAGTAGGTCCTTGGGATAAAGGAGAACCAACCCCATCGTTTGCAAAATGGCTTTGAAAACATGGCTGGGTGCACCCTATAAATGAATGTGGGTTTTTGGAAGGACACTGACCCCAGGTACATCCCAGCTATACATAGCCTGTGATGAGCTCAGCACAGAGTGAGGAGCATGCAGCAGAAGGCAGAGCAACAGGTAACAAGACATTTCTCCTGAAACTGTGAGCAGGGAGTGTCTTGTATCCTGCTGATCCAGAGGGGAGGATTACCAGCAAAGTGGGAAAACAGGGTTACCAGGTCCTGTCCTTTTACAGAATGCTGCCCTTACTCAGATCCAGATAGGTTTATCTCCTCTTTCCAGTCTACTTCCATTCAGCCTTCCAGTTTTCATGTCCTCTTCTCTAAAGCACGAACCTGAATCCCAAACCCAGATGGGGAGAAAACCATAAGGAGTTAAATTTTGCTCTTACCTCTTTGCATGTTGCTCTAGGTCTTCCCTTCCCCTGGTTTGCACCGCTGCTGTGCAGAGAGAAGACACAGCGTTGTCTGAGGTTGCTCACACGCAACGCTCCTGATAACACCTTCTATGCTGTTGATGCTCACAGGGCAACACGCTTGGCTCCAGCATAAGGGGACAACAGTCGGCAACAGCAGAGCAGGCACCAAAGAGATGAAAGCTTACACAAAGGATGAGAGTATCAACCTGAAATTATGCAATGCTGGTTTCCTCCCTCTATGCTGGTCTGGACCCAAATCTCACAATTATTTAAGGTATTTAGTAGCCCCAGCAAATAGAAAATCAATCAAGCATTGCAATTAGTAGGGTGGGCTAAGCAGCCTCAGGACGACCGTGAGCATTAATCTGAATACCCCTCTCTACTTATTTTTAAGGTCATGAGAATCCTGCCCAACATTTTCAGCAAGGGAGATATTTTTGAAGCAGTGAGAGTAGGGCAGAGTGAACACAAATGGGGTGTGAGGGAGTCCGAATGGGCTCTTTGTGACTGGGGAGAATGCAAAAGCCACACAACTTTCCTTGTGTGGGAATCAGCAGCAGCTCAAGGACCACGTTACCGTGTCAGTCCTCAGTTTGGGTTTCACAGGTAAATACCATTCAACCATGACTGCATCAGGCCAGCAAATGTCTCCCTATTTTATATTGATCTTGTTGTTTATGTAACAGGGGAGATAAAATTTCACGGCCTTCTTGTCAGTCAGGACTCCCTCCCGTGGTTCAGTCGGCATTTTTGGTCAGAAGCCATGTGGTGCTCATTGCCTGGAGGCCGAGCTGGAAACCTCCTTGTCATGTCGCCCCGTTAACCAGGATGGTGTTGAATTACCATGAAACAACTTGGGTTGATTTGTGGTGCTGTCAGCAAGTAGGAGCTTGGAGAAAATTTCAAGGAGAATGAAGTAAAACATAAAAAAATCTGCGTTCTGTTCCCTTGAAGAAAACAAGAATACATTGAACACAGCAGCCTGCTCGGGTGGGGACGAGTTAATCTCGGTTGGTTTTGCAGCAGTCCATCATTAAACCCTTTTTCCAGCCCTATTAATCGACTTCATCCCTTATATTGCAGGGACTTAAAGACAGACCCTGACTTTCCCTTACTCTCAGGACATGTCAGGCAGGGATACTTCTTGCTGGGGTAAAGGTTGACTTTTAATGCCTGAACACTGGGTACTTTTATTTATTTGCTTGTGGAACAGCCTCTGCACATCCCAATCTCGCTTGAGCTCTCCAAGGGATACCCTACTCCCCAGGAGCAAATCCCAAATAGCAATTCTAAATACAGCTCCAGCTCTGGCCGAGCATTAAAGACAAGGGAAGCATTCATTCTGGGAAAAGTTTTATTTCACAAATAAATCAGAAATCAAAAGAAAATGGAGCAGGGGAGGAAAAGAAACAAACAAACAAAAAGATATTTTACAATTCTGTATTTAGAAAAAAAAAAAACCAACCCCAACCTTATAGATTATAAACAAACACACGGCCCCTTGAAAAAACATGCAAAGGCACACACACATTTACAAGAAACTTTTACACGTAGAAAGTAAAATACATCATTTTTCATAGAAAAAAAAAAAAGCAACTCTATGAACTGGCCCTAAATATTTAGACTGCACAACCGACCCACTGGAGACTCCTCAATCAGCGTGAAGAAACAACTGGAGCCAACCGAGCCGGCAGCACCCCGGCAGCTGGGGAAGCACCGGGCTTCAGCCTCACGCTGGATGTGTTTTCAGAAGGTTTGGCTATGGCTGAGCCAGGTGCTCTGCACTGGCAGTCTGGGTTCTTAAAATGAATTTATTGGAGAAGAACAACCAGGCAGCATCAGCTCTGCCAGGGGTTTAACCAGACCCTTCAGTAAGGCTACAGCTGGGTGCTTCGAGCTGGCACGTGCTTCCTAAATCTGCTGAGCTGGGGTCTAAGGAGGAATGAATCTGGTGATACAAAGACGTGCTGCATCTTTTAAGCTGCATTGAAATATATTAGGCTGAGAAATGTTTTGGTATCAGAAATAAAATCAGTAAATATTTGGCTAACACCTGGTACTGTCCCACCTATGTATGAATAGCTAGCACACATGATTGCATGTAATTGATATGTCATGACTGCCTTGGAGGACCTGATCGCCCCTAATTCTGGTGGAGGTATGTTTAAATTAATAGCACCCAGGACCTCGAATAATATTTGTGTAGTAAAGTCACAATTTCTCTTTTGTACAACAAATACAAAAATAAACAGATACAGACTTAAATTAACATTGGTTTCTAAAAATCCAAACCAGTTGGCTGAAGATAAAAATAGGCAATTGTAACTTGAACGAAGCGGTTTAGCGGGTATTTCTGTTGGAATAATAGTTCTTCCCTCACCCCCGTTTATCAGGTAGAGGCATCCCAAGCTGGTTGGATTTTTATGTGCTCACGATGATCCCCTGGGACTTCTATCCAAGAGCCCTCACACTTCTTTCCATCATTTGACAGCATAAATGTCCGTAACTGTCACAGACAGCATGGTAGAGGTGGGATCCTACGTTAGCATCAAGGCACCAGATGTGCTCTTGCAGTCCCGGGGGGTACTGCATCTTTTACTCTTTCCAATTCGACAGAGAGCACCGTGGCTAACTTTTGGCCCATGATGGTCCTAGATTCATGCTGCAGTATTTAATGGGCTTGAACCAGACCATGTATAGCTTAATTATTCACAGTGGGCAGAAACAGGGAAGCTTTATCTCACTGCCAAGATCTCAAACACTTCCAACCAGCAGTTTTTCTGAGATATGTTCCAACTGGTTTTAACATCAATTTACCTAGCATGAAAAAAACCAGATCAGTTTTCCTATCTAAAGCAAGGACTGTACACCTGGGAAGACGATGCTATAGAAAAGACAACACACAGTCATTTCTCTCTGTCCACCCCAAAGGAAGGTTTGCCGTGCAGCGCTTTTGGAGACAATGCAAAGCAGCTCTGATTCCATAGTTTACAAAAGGTCTCTCTTCAAATTCAGATTTCACAGATGAATTAAAAAACCCCCAAGGGTGAGAGGAACCGCATGATAACTGTAATTTCCTTGCTGATTTCATGACATTTACAGAATTAAAGAGTGCTTAATCATAAATGTATTCCTGGTCTGTGTTTTGAAACGGCTTGAAGAGATGGTTTGTACATCTGTCTACACTGAACCAAACAGAGCCTGAGCATAAGAGCAGCTGTAATGATCTTGAAGGTCTTTTCCAACCTTAATGATTCTATGAGACTTCTACCACATGGAAGGATTTTCCCATTATACAACATTAGACTCAGGCTGTTGAGCACGAGGACTCTGCATCTGTAAGAACCAAAGAGTGAAGGTTTATGGTGCCTTCTGATGATTAATGAAGTTACTGGATGTGCAGGCACCGAAAGACAACCAGATTTGAGTTCAGACCAATTCTAAGACTTAAGTTCCAACATAAAGCAGGGAATAATCTTCTGTCTTTAAAAAGCTGGCAATGCCAGGCCCTTCTCTTGAATTTAAGAGGCATTTGGGTGCACGATGAGACACAAAAGAACAACCTATTGAAAAGTCATCATTACACACCCATGGGTTTTGTAAACCCATATTCAGTTTGGATATCAGACGCTCAAGGGAAGAGCATTTACACTGAAAGTGAGGAGCTGCTGCTCTCAAACCGAACAGGAAAGATTCATCTACCCCAATCTCTGCCATCTGCATCTTTAAAGTCTCAGAACTGCGCGCAACACAACGCTCCACAAAGGTGAAGTGAACGTGCTTCCTACCATGCAACCGTCCCCCTAGCAGAAATAAGATTAACTTTACCACTACTTAACTACTACAGATAAAACAACCAGCACTGCTGTATGAAACAATACACTGCACTTAACTGAAATGGTATTTGAAATGGCGTGTAGTATAGGATGAGATGTGCCAGCACAGGAGCTCCGATTCACTGCCTTCTCACAGGCTTGCGAGATACCTGCGAATGTTTGACCAGCAAACACTAAACCTGCTGTTTTGATTATCTGGTGGCCTCATTTTCTGCAGCCAGGATCTCCGCCACCGTTTTGCGTCCTACTCCAAACCCCAAAGCCCCTTGATGTCCAGCCAACAAGAACGTCCTCTCCCCAAACGTGACACCACTGTACGACGCAGCCTGGCGCGATGCCCCGGCAGCCCCGCACAGCGGTGCTGATGCATGCCACCTCGTCACGAAAAGCCCAAATATTTTCTCTTCGTTCTCACAGAAAACACCCAACATACACAAACCCACTCTATCGAAGCCAGACTCTCTCCCCCAAAGGATGCAACTTTTAAAACAGTTTCTCATTTCAAAGGGTCCAGCACCCGGACAAACGCTCCCTTTTTGAGTCTGCTCGGCACCGCACGTCCTCACACTCATCCCTGTAGATGCTTCACACCCTAAAACTGCCATCCAGGGCCAGGCTGAGATCCCTACGTCTGCTGCACATTGAGCCACCACCGTTCTGTGTAGCACATCTCTCTGGTAAATTGAAAGTTAGAACAGTTTATCGTTGCTGAATGCCCCTAGAGAAATGAAAATACGGAACGAAAAGATACAACGCTGAACGGGTGCGATGAGATGCCAACAGCTGAGTCAGAACCTGGTGTCTGGGGTTTTTTTTTTGCTTTTTATCCTTTTTTTTTTTTTAGTTCCCTGAAAGAGATTGGCAAGGAGGGTACGGTCAGAGCTGATGCCGTCAGAGGAGCCTTCCTGTCTCTGGAGATCAACAGAGCGTTCTTCCCAAAGAAACCTGTGCCTTCCCTGGGAATTTACTGCTTCACTGCAAAAATTCGGAAAGCGTTTCCATCTGAAGGATTCTTCAAGCTGGAGAACAACAAAAAAAGAAGGAAAAAAGAAAACCATGTGAGGAACCAAATTCAGGACCCAAAACACCACAGAGCTGCAGGTGACTCTGAGCTCCCTTAGGATGCTCTGCTTCAGCACGCTGACTCAGTGCTGACCTGGCCCTACCAGGAGCAGGAGAAAGATAAAGGATGAAAAAGAAGAGGCACATATCCAAGACTTCACCTTTATTTTATGCTTCCAGTACATAGAATCCTTAGGGATCGGAAGGGACCTCGAAAGATCATCTAGTCCAATCCCCCTGCCACAGCAGCAGCACCTAGAATTCAAACCTACAGGGCTAATGCAAACAAAAGGAGCTGGGAAGCAACAGTCTCTCTTGCAGTGCTAGCCTCTGTCCAAGGAAAACTCTGCTCTCTGATGCAGAGATACAGGCCTAAGGAGAAAAATGTTTTCCTAAAAACAGCTGTCAAATCAGCTGGCAGGTTCCCAGGGTCTGTCTGGCCCATCTCCTGGTGCTGGCAGTGGGAGTAGCCAGACCAGCTGACATGAAATGACAATAAATGCAGATATTCATTTGCAACAGCGGTGATGTCCCTGAGCTGCTCTGACTTAATACGAGAAGGTTATGGATGTGCTGGAGCAAGTCCAGAGNGGCTGGATGAGGCTCTGGCCAGTCTGCTCTAGGGTGGGGTGTCCCTGCCCATGGCAGGGGGGTTGGAACTGGATGATCCTGTGGTCCCTTCCATCCCTGACCGATTCTATAACTTCTTCCCAGTAAGGGTGACAGGGCACTGGAGGGGGCTACTTGGGGGGTTTGCAGAGTCTCCTTCTCTAGAGACATTCCACATTCACCTGGACCTGGTTTGGGTGATCCTGCTGTGGCAGGGGGATTGAACTGGATGATCTTTCGAGGTCCCTTCCAATCCCTGATGATTCTATTCTATAATTTTATGACTCAAAGCTGCTGGGGGTGGTTGCATGCATGGAGGCAATAGTTGTTTCTGCTCACAGTCCTTATTTCTTCAGCCCTGCAGGGCTGCAACACCCCAGAAAAAAGGGAAATCTTAGTATTCCCATAAAATAAACATTTCCAAGAAGGGTAAAGTCTCAGTAGATCCTAAGGGCAACCTTTTTCCATACTGCTTGGGTATGTGGCATTAGTAGTTTGTTTCCAGCGCCCTAAAGGTAAGGTTTTCACTATGATCCTTGAAAATCTATACTGTCATGGAATGATCTCACAGCATGAACGTGCTGAGGTTATCACTGAGGGTAAATAACACTTTCCAGACCTTCGTGCACGTCCCTGCTGCAAGAACGTCTCTAGTTCCCCTCACCTCCTAGATCAGCCTCAGGGTGCTCGTATCGCATGGCACTGCTACCCGTAGAGTTTATTCTTAGCTTGGGCAGAGCTCACCAGCCAAGTAAAAAGCTATCTGTTAGTACAAAAGAGAACTGAAGGCCATCCCTAATGATTCTATGATAGAAGAAAACTCATGTAAACAGGAGGTTTGTCACCTAAATCGAATTGACTGGATTGCAAATCACAGAACAGGAAAACGCTGACCCTGGGGTATCTATACTTAAGAAGCCTATGTTTAATGCCTATACCTTTCCTAGTTTTATTTTCCCAGGTGCTCCACAGCATCCTGAGATATCCACTACTAGAATAAAAGCAGCAAACTTGTTTGGGTTTCTTATGGTAATTGCAAAAGAGGAGCTAATTGCAGCAGACAGAGCCATCATCTAGTGACAAAATCCCCCTAATAGTGGGAAATTCCATGTTTGCAAGGAGAGCTTTGAGAAATCAGCACCATCAACCCCATCTCTGAAAAAAATATTACAACCCACATCACAGACTGAAACAGAAGCTTCACATTAGAAAGGACTGAGTGAGCTGCGACTTGATCACCCAGAGGTGCAGGAGAGTGGAAATGCTGATTTGCAGACATCTACTGAAACCAGCGAGGTTGGCCCTAAAGAAATTACCAAAAAGGATGACAAATCCTTCAAAACCTGCTTGATCATCTCAAAAGCCATTGATTTCCTTGTGCTTCTTCTAAAGGGATAAAGGAAGTTAAATACAGACACATCCCACAGCCCAGAACCAAATGGAAATCCCAGTCCTAAGCCTCAAAGCGTGACCCAGGCTGAAAGGTCTGTGTGAAGCACAACACCACCATGAATTACTACGGGCTTGTTCTGTAATAGAATTATTTATTCTATTCATTCTATTAACCAGGTTAAACCATATTTTGTCCCTTTCACACCAACGCGAAAGCAGCTCCTCACACGGGGGAGGTGAGAGCAGGACAACATGCTCTACTTGCTCGGCTCTCAAAATCCACAGTGACACTGTTAGGTCAAGTCTTTCCAATCCCCCAGCCTTTCTAGCTGATACCTGCTGACTTTGACATAAACCCCAACACACAGCCCAGGAGAAGAGGAAGAAAGCTCGAAGAAGGAAAACCCTACCTCTCAGACTGGACTCCGTTCTTTAAGGAACCGACGTAACTTTTCTTCTTCTCCACGGGCATCACGTCCACAAAGCCTCCTCTTTCATCCTGGATGACTCCCGCGTGCACTGCAGTTTTGCAGATACTGGAGCTCTGGAAAATAAAACATTACTGTGATTTCTAAGCTGTCTACATTTATATCTGGAGATCTACCATCTCCGTGAGCATCAGGAGAATGGGATGGGGGTGGAAAAAAAAGGGCAGTGAAAAAGCTATGAAACCTCTGTCTTCTGGACAGAGCAGGGATCAAGAGTGCCATGGACCAGATCTTGCAGGTCTATCATAAGCCCCAGCTGAAACAAGATCTACCACCACAGCCAGAGGACAAACAGCCTTTCCACCACTCCCTTCTGCGGTGGAGCTGTGCCTGGGAGATTGTCCAGGGCCAAAGCTGAACTAAGGACAACTTTCCAGCCAGTGCCTCTTGGGTCTGCACCAGAGAAACCGCTGCGGTGAACCTCTTTGCTAGTGACCCGCCACCTCAGCAAAGTTTATTCACCCAGTTGCTTGAAAGGCAGCTGCTTTTCCTGAACTAAGTCAAATGACCACCAATTATCCTTCTTTCTAAGAAAAACGGAAGGTCTGCACCCGTGCAGCAGTGTAGGTTTTGGACAGGCCTCGCCCCGTAAGACAACACCAAGCACGGAGGGAGATTAACACTTCTGAGGAGACTAAAGCTCCTCCAGTACTCATTGCACTGCTACCCTGCTCTCCAAGTTGTGCAGCGTCAGAAGAGCTGGAGGAACACAGAACACTAACGACTGATGACTAAGCTCCCAAAGCATCCAGAAAAGAGAGCAAAAGCAGAGAAGGCTTAAGCACAGCACAAACTTGGCTATCAACTGTCTAGGGGATTTATGCACATCAAGCTGGAACAACAAGAAAGCAAACCCCAGCTCTGCACAAGGAACAGCAGCAGGTGAAAATCCCAACCCCATAAACTCCCCGCTCGCTAAAAATCAAAGCGCTGCAAAACCAGTGCCAGGGGCAAACGTTCCCATTGCGTACGTACACAACAGATCGTGCTGTTTCATTCCTTCAGCCATATATGGCAGGTTTGCCTTGTCCCCTATATATTTCTCACGTTGGATGGGCTATCTCTTGGCAGCTCCCTGAGTTTCCAGTGCCAATTTGGTGTTCTGCTTCTATATATGGGCAAGGGAGCGAGGGAAAGCTGTGCTTGGAAGATACGCTGTGAATTCGCCTTAGTTTGTGGTGGGAAATCTGTAAATCTAAAATTGTCTCCTAAAACTTAACTGTCCTGAATCAATTTGCATCACTCTCCACTGGGAGACACCCCGGACAATGTTCTTTTCAAGGCATTCCTGGGTTTGTTTCCAGAACTTGCTGTTCTGCTGCTTACTCAAAGCTTGGACCAAGAGGCTTTTTATTGCCTCCCTCACCCTAGACCTCTTTTTATCGCTCCGCTGGATTACAGCCCTCTTCTACCCCTGGTTGAGGACTTGACTGCAGAGCATTTGGAAGATGAGGCATTACAAGAATAAGACCTTCCCCTCTAATTCACAACTACAGCAGCTGTACGGACAAGGCAAAGGCTTTCCATGGCCCCTTGGGATGCTCTGAGAACATTTCCTGCTGGAGAGGTCTCTGAAACACACACCAGAAAATGACCCCACTTCACCCTGGGCTATTAGCAATAGAATCTGTGACCAGGAGTTTAATCACCCATAATTTCCTCATTAGTGTGACTGGATTAATCATTAAATCCGTATCTCCCCAGAGTGGAGCCACGCAACCTGGTTTGATCTGGTGACAAACTCCTGCTTCATTCTGTAGGTGACCTGTCCTTCTCCAGCTATAGATAAAAGACCTTACGGCTCAAGAGCAGAGAGTTGTTTCCTCTCCCAGCTCAATGGGGCTGCTGAGCAGGGATGGGGAGGGGTCTCCCTTGTGGTCTTACATCACATAGGGATCCGGACAGAGTGTGAAATCTAAAACCTCTTTTCAAGTCTTGATAAAGACCCCTAGGTGCTCACACCACACCAGTAGCACCCAGAACTGGCCTAGTCCACAAAAGCAAGAGCTCAGTTTATTTCCTAGTATCCTAGGTTGAGGGCTAAAGGTACAATCATCTGCTCACAGACTTATCATAGAATCATCAGGCATGAGAAGGGATCTGGGAAGATCATCTAGTCCAATCCCCTTAACACCAGCTGAGCTCACAGCTCTATGCCCATTCAATACAGACCAGAATTAGCCCACAAAACCTCTCACTTCATAGAATCACAGAATCACCTGGGTTGGAAGGGAACTCCAACGGCCATCTAGTCCAACTCCCTGCAGTGAGCAGGGACATCCTCAGCAACATCAGGATGCCCAGAGCCTTGTCCAGCCTCCCCTTGAATATTTACCTCATTCATGTCTATAAATATGTGAGGGGTGGGTGTCAGGAGGATGAAGCCAGGCTCTTCTCAAGGTCAGCTGGTGATAGGACAAGGGGCAATGGGTAACAGAGGAGGTTCCATACAAATACCAGCAGGAACTTCTTCCCAGGGAGGGTAC
>VZRI01010370.1:449326-531410 GCA_013397515.1 Upupa epops | reverse complement strand
GCACCCATTGCCCCTTGTCCTATCACCAGATGACCTTGAGAAGAGCCTGGCTCCATCCTCCTGACACCCACCCCTCACGTATTTATAGGCATGAATGAGGTCCCCTCTCAGGCTCCTCTTCTCCAAGCTCAAGAGACCCAGCTCCCTCAGCCTTTCCTCCTTCTTGTATTTTGTTTTCCTAGCAAATCACAGCCCATACCTTCATTTCTGAAACAACACCCAGGGGGTAGAGAGTAGGAAACAGAGGCTGCGGTTCATTAAAAGCCCCTAATCCTTTTGCGTCACTGCAAATAGGGAGGCAATGCCAGCCCGGGATGCTGGTCCTTGCCTATTACTCTGCTAATAGCAGGCTCCATTCAGAGGTAATCTGAGGTAGTTTTGTCCTCAGTAAAAGAGAGAAAACTATTCCCATCTCCTGCAGGTCAGGGCATGCACAGGGGCAGGTAGCGCAGGGTGGTAGCTGCCTGATCAATTTGCACTGGAGCTACTCTGGGGGAACCTGTTTGTGCAGCTCTGCTTTTCAAAGCAAAGTCAATCTTGAGCGAAAAGGTTTGTTGGGTTTGTTGTTTTTTATACAAAATTGCTTTCAAAATTGCTTGCTCCAAATTACTGTGTGATTTCTGCAGGCTGTTCTTTTCCTCAGGAGTGTGCAGAGCTCCACGGTGACCCCAAGCATGGGGTCTGCAATCTGCCAACTGCTTCCCCCAGGCTTTCAGAAAGCGCTTTCCTGCAGGCTCCACACACCAGCCCGGGAGCTGCTATTTCCGAACACAGGGGAAAATGAAAAGTTAACAAATAAAAGAAGCAGCAGTCGATGGAAAAAAGTCTTGAAAACCCAGTTTGTAGAGGTCTAATATGAAGAGATTTCCAAAAAAATGAGGCTCTGCCTAGTTTTAGCAACAACCCTCTGCTCATCCCCACGAGCAGAGTTTAGAAAAACAAACCAACCCAAAGCAGCTCTCATGCTTTCCTTCCTCACTCTGCATCGTGTCCCAGCTGCTCAAAACCACTGCTCAGCTCCCTGGAAGAGGAGGAGGAGAGGAGGAACAAGACTTATTTTTGCCAGCTCTGCAGCAAGATTATGCGTAAGAACACAGAATCATTCAAGTTGGAAAGGATCTCCAAGATCATCAAGTCCAACTTTCAACCCAACACCTCCATGAGTGCCAGACCGTGTCCTGAAGTGGACATTCACTTGACTTTTGAAAACCTCCAGGAATGGGGACTCCTCCACTGCTCCAGACAGCCTGTTCCAATATTTAACTGCTCTTTCACTACAGACTTCTTTCCTCATTTCCAATCTGATCTTCCCCTGGCACAACTTGTGGCCATATCCTCTTGTCCTGTCAGCAGTTATCTGGGAGAAGAGGCCAGCACTGGTTTCCCTACAACCTCCTTTCAAGGAGCTGTGAAGGGCAATAAAGTCTCCTCTCAGCCTTCTCTTACTTCAGGCTAAGCAATCCCAGCTCCCTCAGCCTCTCCTCCTCAGACGTGTCCTTAACCAGCTTTGTTCTCCTTCTGTGTCCTCACTCCAGCACCTCAATATCTTTCTTATACTGCAGTGTCCAAAGAATCACAGAATCATTAGGGATGGGAAGGGACCTCAAAAGATCATCCAGTCCAATCCCCCTGCCACAGCAGGATCACCTAGACCAAGTTGCACAGGAACACATCCAGGTGGGTCTGGAACGTCTCCAGAGAAGGAGACTACACAACCCCATCGCCGGTACAGCCTGTTCCAGTGCTCTGTTACCCTCACTGGGAAGAAGCTCCTTCTGATATTGATATGGAACCTCCTCTGTTCCAGCTTACACGCCCCTTGTTCTATCACCAGATGACCTTGAGAAGAGCCTGGCTCCATCCTCCTGACACCCACCCCTCACATATTTATAGACATTCATGGGGTCCCCCCTTCAGCCTCCTCTTCTCCAAGCTCAAGAGACCCAGTTCCCTCAGCCTTTCCTCATAAGGGAGCTGTTCTACTTCATCGTCGTCGTTGCTCTATGCTGGACACTTACACTGGACTCCAGCAGCTCTGTGTCCTTCTCGAACTGAGGGGCCCAGAACCAGACACAATACTCCAGATGTGTCGTAGCTGTTGGTGTTCCTCCTCCCTCCACTCACCTTTATCCCACCCCCATGGTCACAGAGAGTGAAACTCCCTTCCCCAAACCAGAGGACCACCCCAGATATGGTGCTACAGGGGGCATACATCACAGAGGGGCTCGTACTCACATCTGCATAGACGTTGGTGCCAAACACCGGTGCCCAGTACGACGGCTCGTCTTTACAGTGAGCTGGGCAATAAATCCTAGAAAACAAGTTATTCAGATTTATTCTTTATATCGAGGCCCAACAGGAAAGCAAGCACATTCCTGGGAGATTTCAAGTGCCTGCATCTGGTCTGCAGGTGGCAACAGTGAATTTTATTACTCGTTCCCCTCAGATGACTTTTGGTAGTTACAACAGGACTGCGCACTGAGAGGGTTAGACCAGCAGAAGAGGGAATGCTCTCTGCTGACGCTTTCAGAGGGGATTAGCTCTATTGCTGTGCACTGCCACAAGGAAAATTCACCCAGGATTGTGCCCCCGTGCCCTTGCACCAACACAGAAAGCAGCTGTCTATAACAGCTATCCCGTGGTTTCAGGTGGAAAGGAAAAGCACACAGAAAAACCAGCAAGAGCAGGAGAACAGAGTGCAAGCCTGCACCCTCAGACACAGGGAGGTGCTGTGATGGGATCCCATACAAGTCAGGTTATGCTACTGAAGAGATCCAAAAACTCAAGGCTAATTTTCTGTTGTGATGACAAGAAAAGCACAAGGGCAGGAGGAAACACGTCCTTCCCAGTCCCCTCCTCCAGTTCTTCTGCTAAAATGAGTTACTCAGGTTTGGGGACCTCAAAATCCTCTATTAATCTGCCCCTCCTCAGGGGCTGAACTGCTCATAAGTGGGGTTGTGTTACCTTGGGCAGTGGCTCGCTGGCTTTTTGAAGTGGCAGAGCTCAGCTACTGTTGTGTAGCAGTCCAGTGTCTGTGCTGTGGAGATAAACATGAAAGGATAAATTATTAGACCTAATAGCTCAGGCAGCTGCAGAAAACACAACTCACAGACATGGGGAAACTGCTTTAAGCTAGAAGAGGGCAGATTTAGATTAGCTCTTGGGAAGAATTTCCTCCCTGTGAGGGTGCTGAGACACTGGAACAGGTCAGCCGGAGAGGCTGTGGCTACCGTAGCCATGGGCCTTGAATACTTCCATTCTAACCCCCATGGGCAGGGGTTAGAACTTGGTGGTGTCCGAAATCCCTTCCAACCTAAACTTCCAATAACAACACATCTGGTGAGATCCATGTCCATCTGAGGGCACCTGAAGAAAAGCAGCTCACTTGTTTACCAGCACCCAGGAGAAGGTTGACCAGCTCTCTAGCAAGAAGGCTGCTGTCACAGGATAGTGTGGCCTTCAAAACACCACAGCTTTCAGAAGAAAATCAGCTGTTCCACAAGAATGTGTTTGCTTGCTGCAGCTCCAGATGTGGAGCCCAAAGACCCTATAATTTTCCCTGAAAGTGGCACTTAGGTACTTTTTTTAATGTAGTGTTCACACCAGACTGTGGCTTTCATACAAGGACAGCTCATCTGCCATCACTTCATCAGCAGCAGCCTGCGACAATGCAGCTCATGTTTTAACCCAAACATGATCCATCACCAGGAACGCTGCTGGAAATGGCCCATTATCATATTTTCCTCAATCTTTCTCTCAAGATCCCTACAAAAAAAGGAGGTGGTTGATGGGGAAATGGGCCAGAGGGGCTGACAGATCAGCACTGCAGGGTTCTGTTGTGGTACGGAACCATTTTACATGACCACTTAGAATCATAGAATCATTAGGGATCGGAAGGGACCTCGAAAGATCATCCAGNTTTATAGACATGAATGAGGTCCCCCCTCAGCCCCTTCTTCTCCAAGCTCAAGAGACCCAGATCCCTCAGCCTTTCCTCAGAAAGGAGGTGCTCTACATCCTCATCTTCGTTGCTCTACACTGGACACCCTCCCTGGATTAGAGCTCTGTAAGAGATTACAGCTTTGGGTATCCCAGGCAAGTAACAACAGTGGGTTCTTCTCAACTTTTCAACTCACTTGTAACTTTGGAAACCATGAAAGCATTCGAGGGCTTGGTCTTCCTGCAAAACAAACAAAACCATTTATTGAAGCATGAATGGTACTAGAATTGCTTGAATCACTGTGTCTGCAAACAAAAACCAGGGAGCATCTGCTCTTTCACCTCAATCACACCACCACTTCATGCAGGACGTACCTGAACGACTCCACACCATTCCTGGTCGACTTCACAAAAGCCGGGGTCCTCCCCTTTCGTGTGATATCGACCAGCCCTCCTTTATTGTCCAGGATGCCGTAATGGATTGCGGCACGACAGATGCTCGATGACTGACGAGAACACAAATATAAAGAGTATGTGAAACAAACCTCATCCACAGAGCTGCGGGGACCAACCGCTGCACAAAAGCAACAGAGAAATGACACCTCCTCCAAAGCAGCGAATGGAAAATAAGCTGAGTGCACTGCCGTGGAATCTGGTTGTTAAACCTTACTCTCCCAACACAGCCCCTATTCTTTTAGGATCATTATTATTTTAAGCACTGGCTGGTCGAATGGCAAGAGTCTCTCAAATAACAAAACTGTAGGCTCAGATAGACTTCAAGAAGGAAAGCAGCATTGGAAATTAATGACCAGTAGGAAATATTTCCAGTTCTCCATAAAATATTCAAACCCAAAGTATTTCTGCTGAAACCACTTGGAGGAGGGAGCTGACTGCAACGGCAGAAGGGCAAAGATGTATCATGGGTGATGCAGTCATGCACCAGCAATGAGAATGGGGAAAGCAAATGTGCTTTTACACAAAAAGCTCCCTCTTATCTTCAACTGTTCCTCACCCCAAAGAAGTAGTTTTGGTGGGAAAACACTGCCAGGCTTTATGCAGAAAATATCTGGCTGATTTGAGAGCCATCAAATCAGCTGCAGGTCTTAGAATCATAGAATCATCAGGGATAGGAAGGGATCTCAAAAGATCATCCAGTCCAATCCCCCTGCCACAGCAGGATCACCCAGACTAGGTGGGTTTCAAACATCTCTGGAGAAGCAGACTCCACAAACCCTCCAGGCAGCCCCCTCCAGTGCCCTACCGCCCTTACTGGGAAGAAATTATAGAATCAGTCAGGGTTGGAAGGGACCACAGGATCACCCAGTTCCAACCCCCCTGCCATGGGCAGGGATACGGAAGGTCTTACATGGTTACAACATCTAACCAAGTTTCTGTGCAGCATGAGAGCTGCCAACACTGAAGGAGACACTGCTGGAAGAGCTACCCATCCCCATCCCTCACTCTCCATGGGTTTCGGTGCACATTAAGGATGTTCATGATAAAATCACGTCTGGAAACACTCGGTCTTTCCAGACTGCTGCTTTTTTTCCCCCCCTCCTCATCACTAAGATGAGGAAAATGCAGATAATCTTTATTAGCACCATTACTACAGCACCACAAGCGGAGAACACGGAAAGCCAAATTACACTAGAATTTCTGTTATTACCGCTAACTCCCCGCAAATTACATCCACGAGCTATTAAAAGGTACTTACACTCTCGTAATAAAATGTTCCAAAGATCTTTCCCTTACTGTACAAGCAGCCAGCTGGGCACAAATACCTAGTAAAGATACGGATCTTTGAGGGTGGCGAAAAAACAATTCAAGAAAAACAGACTTTGACTCTATTTCATTTAATAGCCATTCCATTCATTTCACGTAACTCCTCCATTTAAAAACAAGATTGCAAAATAGCCGCTCTTTAAAAAACAGTTTCTCCACCCTCCTTGAAAACCCGACCGATATTTAGATTCTGTGGGTTTGGGTTTTCTCCAAGTGATAAACTGTCCTGTTCTTTGCAGGAAACTTAACCAGAAGCTCTTGACTGGCTGGGAGGGGAGTGGTGGGGGGGGGAAGACAAGATGTGAGTTATTGGTCTGGCTTGGGAGCGGTGGAATGCAGGCAAAAGGCTCTGGAAGTGACTCTGCCAACGTTTATTCAATTATTTTGGACACCTGAAACTGTGGGTCATCACAGCTGGGTAAAATAAAAACTGAGTCACCTTTTTTGCTTGGCTGGAGGCTTGGAATCAAGAGAAATTAAGGCTTGCTGGTCTTTTTTTTCCAAGACTACCTAGATAGTCACCAAAATAAATAGCATAGCCCGTGGTATGTGTGCAAGGACTGGGCAGTTTTTAGGCTGCTTTGCCCCTCTGTGCTCTGGGAGGTACCAGTAAAAAGCTACCTGTTGCATGTTGAGCCTCTGCATTTGTCTCTCATCTTGGTTTCGCAGGTGATGACTTGTGCTGGGAATTAAAAACAAATTGAAATAAATAAATATTTTATAAAAGAAATTGGCTGCCACAGCCTGATCTCCAGCTACAGAGAGGAACAATCACCATGGAGCTTTCCCGGAGGTCCCTGGTGCAACGAGATAAAAATCCTATCACAGAGTAACTTCAGCCTGGGGCAGATAGTGCCTCTTTAGCCCTTCACGTGAGACAGGTGTCTGTGGAAATATTAGTGAAGAAGAAACATCTGACAGCTGGAAGGCTTTGATTTACAGCCTCAGGTCTGAAGCCAGAGCTCTCATTCTCCGTTTAATTAGAGACTTTGGAGATGCTGCTGGAGAAACTTGAAAAGGATGCGTTGGCTTGCCTCACCTTGTTTTCTCAATAAGCCTCTTTTAATTAACAGCAATTAGAAAACAACTGAGGAAGTACTACCAGCTCCACAAATCACTTCAGAAAGCTTCCCGAGCAAGAAATCAAAAGGAAACAACCTTAAAAAACCCCGAGAGGCTGTGCAGGGGCTACTGCTGCGTGTGGAGCATTTTAATAGGAAAGAAATATTTCCTAAACAGATTAACGACTGGGGGACCTTGGGTGCATCAATAATTCCTTCAGGTGACTCAGAAGGACAAAGCCATTGCAGACTGACTTGCAGAAGGCTTTTCTCCCTGCTTCTGTTATAATAAAGAATGAATTCTCACACTAATTATTTCCTCCTCCACTCAAACATCCCCCCCAGTTATCTTTCCCCTGAGCCCACTCATCACTTTCCACACCTTTTCCCATAGAGGTGCTTTAAAACCTAGAGGAGCTGAACACAAAAGAAGCTGGCTTACTCATGTAGGACTCTGGGATGATTTTCTTGGGTCTGATGGATTTGCTGGGTTTGGTTTCTGGAGGGTAGAACCGCACCGGGTTCTGCTCCGCTACCTGAGGAATCTCCACTTCATTTGTCTCATCTGGCTCGGTGATGAGAGGATCTTCATAACGGTAATCTTGTGAGAAAAGAGGATTAAAAGTAATTACGAGTCCACACTGAAGGGGAAGTCAGACAGATTCCTATTGTGATTTGGGGATGATCTGGTTGGCTGAATGAGGATCTGATTGTAAGTAGTTGGAAACTCAAGAATGCCAGTAAAATGCAGGGCTATTGCTGGGGCAGATGTGACACTGGAAGGGGACATCTGCTCGTCTGCTGCTCCTCTGGCATTTAGAACACCTTACGATAGAGGTTGGACATTATCCTCAACAGGGGAGGTTTAGACTGGAAGTCAGGAGGAAGTTCTTCACAATGAGGGTGCTGAGACACTGGAACAGGTTGCCCAGGGAGGCTGTGGCTGTCCCCTCCTTGCAAGTGTTTGCAAGGACAGATTGGATGGGGCCTTGAGCACCCTGGTCTAGTGGGGGTGTCCCTGCTCAAGGCAGAGGGGTTGGAACTAGATGATCTTTCAGGTCCCTGAACCATTCTATGAATCAGTGAAAAGAGAATAGCTGCTATTTCTGCTGCTGCTCCCCATACAGCCCTTTCTCTTGGGAGGAAAACACAAGTTTGCTGAAGGATGTGCACAAAAAAAGGAGTCCTGCTATTTGGGAAAACTTTTCTCCTCCCAATGGCTTTGAATCTCCAAAGCAGCCCACGAGCTGATCCTTTGGTAAAGCACGGTCCTGCCCCAGCTAGATTCCCTGTTGTTGGATTCATCCCTCGCTTTGCCTCCACCAGAGAGAGCAAACTGCCTGCTGTGGCAGCCGGGCAGAGGGATCTGGGAGTCAGTGTCAGCAAAATTAATTCTGCTTGGCTGGTCCTACCCGAAACCCTGCACTGCTCTTGTCTTCTGCAGTGAGGAGAGAAGCGATGCAAACAAGGGAATGATGGATGGTGGCTCTAACAGGATCTTCCACCTTCTTGCCGTCCTACTGGGGCATCTCCTCCCCTTTCCCTGCTGCAGCCCACCTGCACCCTAGGGTCCTGCCAGCAAACCCCACAGGCTGTTATATTGTAAGTTTTATACATATAAAGGTTTTATTTTGAATGCTGCAGCAAAATAAGCCTCTGCTTTGGGAAGTGTCCAGGGAACCTGCTTGTTTCTTAGACCACAGCTCAAGCAAAGCACATGGGAGCAGAAGGCTGCCCTTCTGATGCCAGAATGGTGCTGGGAGACAGCACTGCTGCCCCAGAGGTGTCAGTGTGAGCACTATTGGCCTCTGTTCCGAGGAAACTCCACAGGTCAGGAAAAACCATCCACGATCCCCTCTTCTCCTCCAAAAGACACGAGTCACTGTGTTCATTTCTGCAGCCATGAAAACCAAGGTAGGGAGAGAGGGAAATGCTCTGTGTCCCTGGCCCATGGAGGAGCGGGGCAGGCGGCCAAGCTCTGCCCACCCACATAGCCTCTGGTAAGCACCGGAGAACATTCCCTTCCCAAACCAACCCCACGAGGATGGGATTGCTCCTGCCTGCAGCCTGCCAGTGCTTGACATCCCGATGGAGCTCTGGAGCCAAACCCAGGGAAGCCGAGAGCAGCTTCCCTTCATCTTTCATTTCCACCAAGGAAAACACACTCCATCCAAGCTCCAGATTTTAAGCAGCTCGGGACTTTTCAGTTGCTGCAGCAGTCACGGATTCACCGTGCGTTGCGATGTTGAAATACTAAGGGTGACTAATGAAAAGGTGTGTAAAGCTGTGGCTGCTTCTAATTACAAGTTTCCAGTTTGCTTCAGCCCTTTCCCCAGCCCAGGAGGGTGCCCTAAGCCCCTCTCCCCACATACCTCTGTAGCAGAGGTTGTTCTGGCAGCCTCCTCCATAGCTTGGTGGGCACTCGGAGCAGGGGCGGCCGGTCTTGTATGGGGCTTCTCCAATCCAATTACCCCTGCAAGCACAGCAGAAAGGTCCCTCCATCAGACACCCAAACACTCATCCAAGACCACCTGGCACTAAAGGAGTATCTGCTGTGCCTGTCCTTGAACAGGAGGCTGTGAACAGGGAAAGATACAGAGGAGGGTCAATCTAAATATCAGCAGGAACTTCTTCCCAGGTTGGGTACCAGAGCACTGGAACAGGCTGCCCAGGGGAGTTGTGGAGTCTCCTTCTCTGGAGACGTTCTAGACCCAACTGGATGTGTTCCTGTGAGACTTGGTCCAGGTGATCCTGCTGTGGCAGGGGGATTGGACTGGATGACCTTTCAAAGTCCCTTACACTCTTTTCATCTCTCTACCTGTTCTCCGTGATAGCTCAGGGTCTGCTGACTACCTCCATCAGTCCAACACTTGCCTTCACCTTTCTTGCTCATCAGAGCCACAAGTCAAACCACTTTTTGCAGCACCCCAGCAACTTCATGGGACAAGCTGGAGTGCAGCTCTTATCATGGAAAAGCTGCTCCATTTTCCAGTTGGAACCATTTCCAAACAAACACTAGAACTCCACGGTCCCTCTTCTGGACCAACCAGAGCAGCACTTTGCATTCTCTCATCAACCAACCTGGGCACCCTCAAGTACTCAGTTTGCCTCTGAGGCTGCAGAAACATCCCCCTAGCCCAGAGCAACTAAGCAAAGGCTAATCAAGAGGCCTAGGGAAGCCTCATAAGGAACATGTTCCTCCTCATTTCACCCCCCAGGATGACATTTTTAGGGTCTTACTTGAATAAATTACTCATGATATGGCTTTTATGCTAAACTCCAACATAAATATTGTGATCTTAGATAAACAACAGTAAATCGTTGGGTCACTGCCTGTTCCCCAAGAAACTACCCAGGAAAAGCAGCCCTTCTTGGCACCCTGTGCAGTGAATTTTAGGGGCTGAGAAGGCTGAAGGAGCCAAGAGTTCAGCCCATGGCTATGAACCCCTGGGTTATAGCTCTTTCAGCTGTCTCCACCTATAAGGCTAGATGAGGACAATGTGCACTGGTGCCAGAGAGAAAAGATTAAGTAGAAATTGCAGAAATAGAACATTTTTCCATCCAGCAGCCTTGAACGGATGACGTGCGAACAGCCCAGCCTGGTGTGAGAGCGCCATGGGAGATGCTGCTGTCACTTCGGAGGAGCAGGTTATTAAATCTCAAGCTACCAGTGTCGTGTGTTCTAATGCAGGGAGAGGGGCTCTGCCAACCCACCCAACAGGGCTCTGACTGGACCATGCTCCAAGCTGCCAGCTCTGTACCCTCACACCTTATTCCTCTCCGTTATTCTACCCTGCAACCTCCAGAAGCGAGGTGCTCTCCAAGCCACTCCATTTGTACACAGTGACTTCCCTAGTTCTTATCAGTTGCAGGCTTTCAGCGTTGAGGACTCAGAGCATGAATGCCTCTCCTGTTGGCCATTAAAGCACAAAATATCCATCGCCGTTGCCAGGTAGGAAAATTTTCTAGTCTAGAAAGCTGATTTTATTCCAAAATATCATCAAACCACCGAGTTAACTGCATCAGGTGAGATTTAGCTGTTTCAGGTGTGTGTGGGGTGGGGGGGGGTTAAGCCTCAGGGAGCTCATGGGGTGTGGGATTCATCTCCTTGCTGTGGGATTCACCTCCTTGCTGCAAGCCCCAGCTTGCTTAGCTCCCAACAGCAACCATTGCAGGGCTGCTTTGCACAGAGTAGCGAGGTGTCCAAACCAGCAGGTTTTGCAGGGGAAGGTGAGGATGTGCTGCAATCCAGCAGCCCACCTGGCTGGGCACAGAGGCTGCTACTGGAGCAGTAGGAGCAGCGTTAATCACCACCCCATCCCCTCCCAGCGTCGAGCCGCAGAGCGAGTACGTCTCGCTTGGCAGCACACACCAGCTCTATCCTGGCCATCTCCTGCTCCTCCTTCCCATGGCAGCAACATCAAAGCTCCAGCCTGGCCCCAGCCCCTCATTGAGTTTTCCAGGCAGCGCTCAGAAGTCTTGAACCAGCTCTGTGCTGCCGTCTAAAGAGAAAATTTAAAGCCACAACCACCAGTCTAGACTGCCTGAAATCTCTTCCCCAGATCCTGGGCTAGTTAAGCAACTGGCCAGGTTTGGGGAAGCTGGAGACAGCCCAGCTCCTCTGCCTTACTTGGGGGAGTAGTTGCAGACCAGGTAGACAGCGTTCTCCCAGATTTCTCCCCAGACGTTCATCTGCTTGCAGACGTTCACGGCGCAGCCGATCTTGTTCGTCGTAGCCCAGACTATCTGCAAGTGCAAGGCGGTTATTTGCAATGACAACTGCTCTGCTGTGGGGACAAGTGGGTGGGATGCAGAGAGAACAGGAACAAGCATCCTCTGTCTCCTTTACCTGGGTGTAGTGCGTGCACATGGAGCCAGTGCATTTCTCTGGGCACCAGGGGTTGCATTCGTGAGGATACGGGTACGTGTAATCTTTCACTTCATCATACCAAGACTGGACGTGGAAAGCTGGAGACCGATACCTGGATGAGCAGAGATGGGTTAAAATAATCACAGAGTCCTGGTAGAAGTTTTCAAGACCTGTAGTCTCTTGCCATATTGTAAGCTCAGATTTTTTAACACACGTTTCGCTGATTTTCACATCATAGAATCATTAGGGATGGGAAGGGACCTCGAAAGATCATCTAGTCCAATCCCTCTGCCATAGTAAAGTCTCTGTTAAGAGGCTTCAAAGCAAGTTCCATTCACTGAGAAGATTCTGCCTAAGGATGCTCTCACGGATAATCAAACTAATCTCATTGAAAGTGTTAATTTTTTCCCCTAATATTCCCAGCCCGGACTGACTTGCTGTATTATTTATAGGTTTGACATGCCCTTCAAGCGCTGCTGACCTGAAATGTCCTCCTGACTTTTCCACACAACTACAAAAAAAAAACTTGTAGTTTGGCGGAAAGTTGTGTTTTGAAAGTAAATAGAGGCTAAGGTTTGCCAAACGTCTTCAACCAAAAGCCCTCGTGTACCCATCCTCCCGCCGGGTGATTTGCTAAATCTGGAAGTACGTGAGCAATGAATACTGTAGGACCTTTGAAAGGGAGACAGTTGGTCCTGCTCGTGCCACATCGGGATGGTGAAGGACGGTGGGTGCACGACACCCCTACCCCACTCTACAGCAGTTTCTCTACGCTGCATGGACTTACTTCAAGCTTTGCACCAGATATTGAGCTCTGTGGCAGCACTGGAGATGCTCGTGCTGTTTTGGGGATCACGAATGGTGTCAAAACCACCTATAGAAACTCCTGCGTGTTTTTCATGGTGTGTGCACAGGGAGCAACCAGAGCAACCCGCTGAGACTGGGTCAAACCGAGCGGTGCCTCAAACCCAGGGTTTTTTATTGCTTTCAACAGCTCACATGAAGCAAGGGGCCAGGAATACAAATGATATCATTACCAACTGGAGCTTGTTCTTTCAGCCAACTCTTCATTAAAAACTATTCTTTAGGAGGATTTTAAAAACATCCATCTCATGATGTCATTAAGCGAATACTTTCCGAGTCCTGTTTAACAGGAGAGGAAATTGAGGCAATCAAGTTATGGCCCGTTCCTGAAAAATCAGAGATAAATCTGATTTCTTTTTCCTCTCAGTGACTACAAAAGGGAGCGGGATTGCATCTACCTCCACCAGGAACCCATGGCCATCGTGAAGGCTTGTGGCAGAGCCAAGAACAGCACGATCTCTTGCCTCTGTTTCCAATGGATTAACCATTCTGCTTTCCAATCATTAGTCAATTCTGCCAACAAAACCGGGGCTGATTTTCATATCAGGCTAATTTCACACCAGCGAGTTTCCATTGCTTCCAAGCCTGGTCTACCTGGATTACACCAAACACGAGTGCATTTCCTCCCATCAGGGCTCCTGAGCACATGGAAAACGTTTCTTGTTATAGCTTTAACCTATAATGATAGAGCCTTAACAACGAACAGATCTCACCGTGGGATGGAGAGCTAAATCCACTTGGAAGCCCCCCCATCAGCTTTCCTAGCTGGGCTAGCAGCCCTAACTTGAGAATCTTCCCCAGGAAGTTGAAAAACCACAACAAAGCCTGCCAAGTATTTTCAATAAAGAGAAATTAGAAGGAGGAAAAGTATTCATGGGAAATGCAGCAAGAGATAACTAAGCTGTGAACACCTGGGTCCAGACATCGGTCCTGAGAAGCTTCAGCTTTCAGCCGGTTCTCAGCGTGGTGCCAGAAACACCCCCAAACCAGCAGATTCAGGGGCAAGAGTTATGACTGCTGTAGCTGTTCTTCCTAAAGAGTAAGAGTGATTTAAGCGCCAAGCATCAACAAGGCAACCCTGTCCAACTGGCTCTAAAGAAGGATCCATAAATCGCTCTTTGCAATGAGCTTGCAGCACCTCAAGTCTTACCTGCCCCAGTGAACAGCCAGGTTCTGTCCAATTGACCTGATGAGGGCACTGGGCCCGTGGTCCCAGATACACTGCTGAGCCCAAGCGTGGGCAGATCTTTCCAGCTCATCATCCCAGGTCTTCATGGCATGGAAAGAGAAAAGATTAGGTCAATTCATCATCTCAGGATTATTACATCAAAAGGTAAAAACCAACAGCAGTTAGTAGAGAAAGGCTAAACTACAGCTTACTCCTGGTGTATGGCCTGTCCTTGTGAAGCCAGGACGTCTCAGCCACGTGCCTGAACCTAAAAGCAAGTTTCTCAAGCTGTCCCCCTACCCTGGAAATGCAGGGCACCAAAGGGTCTCTTATTTTTTCCTATTTGATGCTGGACTTCTTGGGAGATGCTGTGCATAGGTCAGCAGAAAATGATGTCCAGGAAGACTTTAAGAAGAACTTATCTAGACTACCCACCTTGAGACACTAGATGTTCTTGGAAGGGTTTTTCTAAGTTCATAGAATCATAGAATCCTTAAGGGATCAGAAGGGACCTCTAAAGATCATCCAGTCCAATCCCCCTGCCACAGCAGGATCACCTAGACCAAGTCACACAGGAAGACATCCAGGCAGGTCTGGAATGTCTCCAGAGAAGGAGACTCCACAAGCCCCTTGGGATTACCCCCTGGTAACAGTGCTCTGTTACCCTCACCATGAAGAACTTCCTTCTGATATTGGTATGGAACCTCCTCTGTTCCAGCTTGCACCCACTGCCCCTTGTCCTATCCCCAGATGACCTTGAGAAGAGCCTGGCTCCATCCTCCTGACACCCACCCCTCACATACTTATAGGCATGTAGGAGGTCACCCCTCTTAAAAACAAAGACAATAACACAAAACCCATAAAGAATGAGAATCTTGGACCTCTCTCATCACAGCTATTTCTCACCACAGCTATTTCTGAGCTCTACAAGAATCTAACACACGGTCAGTGTTCTCATTTTCCATCCATTGCCCTTCTTATCAGGATATTTCCAGGCTTCCCTGCCAAGAGGAACTCCAACAGTGGACATGTTCCTGTCCTCCCCTGCTGGCACAGCTGGAGAAGTTTGGCCAAACCTCTTTATCAAGGGGTGGTCACCAATGCTGAGTTCACCAACGGATCCAGTCAGATTTAACTGAGCTGGCAAAGTCCTGCAGCTACCGAGCTGCTACCACTCACACTAAAGCAGGTGTCAGGTTAGAAGTGCTAACCCCAGTTTATGTTCCCTCCAAGGAAAGGACGTTGGTGCGAGATCAGTCTCTGTTGAATGTGACCCAGCCGTAAGCCAAACAAGAGCTCAAACACGAGTGTATTTGTTCTAAAAGCCAGGCTTGCTGGATCCAGAAGACAGAGCCCTGAATTCATTGTGTAATTCCTGACAGCTGCTCTGATCAGAAGAGTCCTTAGAGGATAATTCATTGGGATTAAAATATTACCGCACATTCCTACAAATAAAACCAAGGAGAAGAGAGGTCTCGTGTTGCATCTCCAGCAGCCCATTCACATGTCACCACAAGATTATGAACTCTTTGGACATTTACCATCCTCACCAGATGGTCTTCCCGAGACCCATCTTCTCAAGGAGAAAAGCAACTTTTAATCTCAAATAAATCAAAAGACCTGTCATAGCCTGTTGGAGGGAGTGGAGGGCATTTGGGCTCACAAACACATTTGAAAAACATCAAATGCTCATCCTGAGGATCCCAACGCAGACTCGGGCAGTTATAACTGGGATAGGGAGGGACCGCACGTCCCTGGCTAAGGCAACAGGAAACTGCAGTGTCTCCTGGAACTTGGTGTGTCTACACTATCTTCGTAAGGCAAACATGAGCTCATCTAACCCAGCTAACAGCCCAGAGCTCTGAGAACAGCTTATCATTAGGCATGCTCAGCAACCTAGATTCCAACAACATCCCAGAGCTGCTCTGAGCTCATCAACTCTGCTTCAAACTCATCCATGGCCAAGAAAATCCATGTCAGTCTGCAAAGCCCCACGTGGCTACGGCTGTGATAGAGGGATTGAAACCATTTTCCATCTCACCCTCCAACTCCCCGAAGGTGTATGGGATCTGACCCACCACGCACACGACTCCAGACCTCTGTTCCAGCAGACAATCGCAGTTGTGCCTAGACACAGCTTCTTGTGGTCTCCCATTTTCTGTGCTACAGCCACAATCCACCTCCCTATCCAACACAGGAGCCACACAAACTCACCCGAGTCATTCAGCGCTGCTCATTGCAGCCTTCCTAGCAGAGCATTATTCTCTGCAGCCTCAAAAGCTGAGAAGTTCCAGCTCTCCTAATCTAACACAGAGGCGTTGGGAGCAATAGGCCATTAAATGGAAACGGATGTGAACGTACGCGCTACGTCTTCCTTTGATGCCTATAGATAGAATAAATGAACTTGGACAAAAGATACTCATCAGGCAATTGGGAACGAGCTTCGTCTTTGCAGGGCTTTGTGCTTGGTGAGTGGAGAAGCTGGTTTCTGCGGGCGTCAGATTACAAAGCCACCCCATTTGAATTACTGCAGTTATTTGCCTCTTGCTTCTCAGACATGAATGCGGTCAGGAGGCTGGAAGTATTTCAGAGCAATAAACATATTAGAAAAAAGCCCCATATTTCAGATGTTCCCAGCTACGTTTGCAAGAGTTCTTGATGCCAATATTCCGAGGAGTATCTAGGAAGGCTATGGAAGCCAGCGGGGCTGCGTACACCCGTGTTCGGCTCCCTTCTCAAACAGGGAATGAGAAGCCTGTGGGTATGTGCGATTCCAAGTGATTTAGCACATGGGCTCTCGAGGTCTCTAGAAGCACTCTAGATGTAAAATACACACAGAGCATACAAACGCTACCCTAGAGCTTGTAGGTTCAGATTAAATCTAATTCCCACATGGAGTCCACCCACTCAGCCTAACTACTTTGCAAAGCAAACCCCAGACACCTGAAATGCAGCTCACTCGGTCGGTTTTCTTTTGCAGTACTGACAATTCACTTTTGGAAGTGACACGAGACTCCAGGGCTGGCAGGTACTGGTAGAAGCCTGGATGTGCAATACTATCCCATCCTGACACGGAAAATCACCACCCTGCAGTTCAGAGGAAGGATGCATACCTTAGACATGAAAACAAACCCTTCCTTCCAGCCATCTGTACTGAGAAGAGTTTGGTTTTATCCAGCTTTCTGCAAGAGGAAAGATTTCTGCCTTTCATCACTGCTGAGAGCCATCTGACTAAGCCATCTCAAAAGGTCAGGATGTCTTAGGAACTGTTATGTCCTTTTTACTCTGCATTCATTAACAAGGAGTTTGTTCAGGCCTTGGCACCCATCCACTGCCGTGGCTGCTGGTACAAAGTCCAAACACACAGTGCAGTTCATAAAGCTCTTAGAGGGGTAACTCTTTATGTGACCAGCCTCTTGCTCGGTGCTCTCCTATTCCCCATTACCACTGGATATCTGGGCTAGAGATCAAGTAATTATACAAAGCCAGAAGCAAAACTGTTTCTTCATTTCTTCACCTTAGCTTGATCATAGAATCACAGAATTAGGGATCAGAAGGAACCTCAAGAGATCATCCAAGTCCAATCCTCCTGCCACAGCAGGATCACCCAGACCAAGTCACACAGGAACACATCCAGGCAGGTCTGGAACATCTCCAGAGAAGGAGACTCCACAACCCCCCCCGGGCAGCCTGTTCCAGTGCTCTGTTCCAGATCCCCTATGGATATAGATACCTAAATCAGGGGACTCCCTGCATTACTGCTTCCTGGTTAACAACAAGTTGAACCTACAGATCAGAATGTCCCTTTGCTGGAACACACAGGCTGCCCCCTGCCTCTTTAGATAACCTGAGCCTGTCAGATCTGGACTGGTTCAGACAGGAACAGACCTGCCATGGGTAGAAACATCTCTCACCTAGACTTGGTTGCTCGAGGTCTCATCCAGCCTGGCCTTGAACACCTCCAGGGAGGGAGCAGACTGTGCAATCAATTCCAGAGTCTCTCCAGCCTTGCACTGTAGAATTTCTTCCTAAGATCTAGTCTAAACCTCCTCTCCTTCAGTTTAAAACCATCTCCCTTTGTCCTATCACCAGGTCCCCTTGGGAAAAGACCCCCTCCAGCCATCCTGTGGGTTCCCTTCAGACATTGAAAGGCAGCTATACGGCGCTCCTGGAGTCTGCTCTTCTCCAGGCTGAGCAGCAGCCCTAGCTCCCTCAGCCTATAAAGGCCTTTCACAGGCAGTGTTTGGGCAGGAACAAGTTCTACCTACTTATCCACAAATTAGCACTGCACGTCGCCTGTGACGCTGCACGCTGGCACCGAGGGAAGAAAGTTCATCTACGGTACTAAAGACAGACCATCCTCTGAAAAGAGTCCAAATGAGAAATGTCCTAGGCAGAACAAAGGATTCAAGTGAAGTTCCCGTTCAGAATACGCATGGCATTTCCAAGTAATATTGGGTAAACACGAACACATGAAAGGCTGGTTATAGCCTGTCCAAGCATCACCATCTCGTACTCAAGCTTCTTTCTTCACAGCATATAAGGCCCTTTCATTTACCCTCAATCGCCCATAAAAACCACTAGAAAAGCACCCTGAGCAAAGGCAAATATGAAAGTGCAACCGCGCTGCCGGCGTCAACAGCAGCGGGCTCGCGGACAGCCCGCAGAGGCAGCCCTCTCAGATCCTCCAAGCCAACCCAAACACGTTTGGCTTCCTCAGGCTTTGTGTTTACTCTCTGGAAATGAATCAAGTCCCCTCTTCTCTGGCAGGATAATATGAAAATGTGCTGAGAAAGAGAGGTACCAAGCACCAGCTCTGAGCAGCACATGATGACTAACAATTGGGATGGAAGACCAGCAGTGCGAGACTCAGAATCACACAGAATCAGAGAATCTTAGGAGTTAGAAGGAACCTTGAATGATCATCCAGTCCAACACATCTGCCAGAGCAGGGGCACCTAGAGTAGGTGACACAGGAACACATGCAGGTTGGTCTTCAATGTCTCCAGAGAAGGTGACTCCCACAGCCTCTCTCATGGGGGAACCAACTGAGGAGAGTTGTTCTTCCTCACTGTCCCCTGCCCTCCTTTCTCTTTTCCTTTTCCCTACAGGCACAAGAGGCAGGATTTTCCACTCACAGCCCTCATTTCAGCACAGCTGGCGAACAATTTTATGTGACATTTGGTGTTGCTTTTCTTTTACCCTTTTAAACACGGTCTTAACAAATCATTAATCATCTCATCTGTCGGCAGGAGCTCGCAGTTGAAGTCAGACTGGGTTCGGTCGGAACTATATTTGCACGTTGGGAAAAGGCACGCACACGCACAGAAATTATTTGCCTACATCATTTTCTGGGCCCGCAATGGTTTGTTGGCACATCAAAAATAGCTTGGAGCAGGGTCGCTGGCATCAGGTAGGAAAAAAAACAACCCCTATTCATCTGAATTGTTGATGGTCAAGTCATATTTCCTGCTCATACTTTTCAGGTCTCTCTCTGAAGTGGGGGAAAACATTGACCAACCTTTTATTTTGGTTTCTTCAATGACAAAAAGCTAGCAGCTCTGACCCATCCACCCAAGAACTCCCAGTCCTTCCAGCTGTTTCCAGTGGCTGAAATTCTTTGCAGGTAGAACCACATTGCTCAAGCCCTGCTTCTACAAGGTGCCGAGCGGATTCCCACTGAACGGCAGGTGCTCGGCTCGTACTGATCATCTCTGGTGGTCAGCAAACGGCAAGAGGGCAGACACTACCCTCCAGCACTAGGGGGTGGCTGATGGCAACACCAAACCCACCGCTCTGAGCAGACTGTGGTGTTCCAAGACACCGGTCACAACAGCCCGAGTGCTTTCACAGGGAGAACAAGGGTTAAGCACTAGGGAAAATGTGATGCTTTTATGACATTAAGGTAATGGAAGAACCTGCTGATGCCGGCTGTGGAATTGCCATCACTGGAGATGTGTCCAGGGCTGGGCCAGATGCTAGTTTATGAATAATGGAACCAGTCCTGAAACTATGCAGCGGATGGACTCGATGACCCATTAGCGGTCCTTTCCAACCAAAACAGTCCGATGATCTAAAGCATCGTTCGCTCTGCAATGAAACGGCTCCAGGAAGCCTCTTGAGAAAAAACTCACTGCAGAGGAAATCAGCTGCACCTCTTGCACACTGAGAAAAACTACAGTTATGTGGGTTTTCTAAATCAAAAGCAGTAATACACACATATCAGGCTCTAGACTCACCATGTATTCCATGTTAGAGGCCACTGGGTACACCTGACCTCTCAGTTTATTGTGGAGCATCAATATCTCTTGTCTATCGGAGAATAAAATGGCCCTCTTGGATCTGGAGTGAGTCTCCCCATCCTGGTATTTGCTCAGGATGCTCTCCAGGTGGCTCGAGTTGGGTAAGAGAAAGCACTCAGCTGCCTTTGTCAGGAGCAGTACACATCCAAGAGGAAGGATCCAAGGCAGAGCAGAATTCATGGCTCCTCCTCCACAGCCAGCAGAAGCAGAGATGGAGGCAGTGGCAGATTTTCTTACAGGGACTCCTGTGGCTCCGCACGGGCCTGGATGTGGGGAAGAAACAAGCGGTCAGAGCATTGCCAGAGAAGCTCTCAGCGCTCGTGTCCCCAGGGATGAAGCCACAAAACCCAGACGTATGCTTGGAAAAGAGCAATCGTTACTCACCCCAAAGACAGAAAAACCCAACCAGCACCGTAAGCGATGGGAGCCCAGTTCATTTCACCAGGGAATACTACTGTCATTGCGCTAGGAGTGAGCATCACCCAGGCACGGTGGCAGATACCTTCACCAGAGGAGCCAGGGGTGCAGGCATCACCCAGCAGTGCCCAGCACGCCTGAGTAACCCCAGCTCCATCCCTTCACACACAGGAAGGGGAGACCTTTGAAGCTGTCAAAGTGGAGAACAGATATGAATAAAAGGGAAAGTAAAATTCCCAGCAAGCCGGATGGCAGAGGTCAGACATCAGCAAGAGCTATTTCAGAGGCCCCGCTCTGCCAATAGACTCCAGCAGAGCAGCTGCCAGAGTCGGTGAAAGCGGCTGTTTATGGGAAATGTCACCGTAATACCGAACAACCCAAATCCCTGCCGGCCGGTGACGCACCGGGGTGTTCTCGTTGACGCATCACTTCGCAGCAGGCGGGAGCACGGCCAGCGATGTGAGTTACGGCAGGTTGGGATTGGAGCCAGAGCACCCGTCTTCCCCAGCCAGACCAGGTGTTCCCAGCTCTCAGAGAGAAGGTCTCTGGTCATTGCCAAGTTTGAGTGGCTTCATGTAATCCCCATCACCCTCTCATGGTGCTGCCACTCCACCTGCCACTTCCAGGTCCTCTCCCTCCTCCCATTTTGACTTCTCCATCTAACGAGCTGGTATTGTTTAGATCACGAGCTGTCTAAGGAAGGAAATATGTGCTGCTGCACAGCTCTGCCACATCTAACTCTCCTTAGGTGAGGATCTTAGAGCAGATTCCATCTGGGCAGCAAGCACCCACAGTGATGGTGCAAGCCCAGCACCTCTCTCCTTTGAGTTCAGTTTTGGAAGAAAGCTTCCCCGTGCGTGTCTTTAGCTCTGGGGGAGGACCTGGTTTGACAGCACTCTTGGAAGACATGGTGAAAGCGTTCCTGCACAGCATCAGGAAGCAAACCACACATCAACAGGGATTTTCAAGAGGTTTCAGTTCAGTGACACCGGACTCGGACAGTGACACCAAGACTGGATGAGTTGGAAACCCTCCAAGCTGGGGAAGCACCTTCCAGCTGGAGCAGCTACATTCGATCACAAAGTCCCCAAACCTGGCTCCACAAGACCCAGCATCTGCTGAGGACAGGGAGAAGAAGGCGGTGCTTTGTGCAGGTAGTGACTGCCAAGAACCCCTGAAACTTGTTGGCTGCCTACACAAAAGAGCCAAAGTCCCTGTTTGAGGCTCTTGCTTAGACTGTATTAAAGCAGATGAAAACCAGCTGCCCTCAGTCTCTGCAGGCGGAGCATTAAGCCTTCACTGGGGCAGAACAATGCAGGAATGCAATTGGCTCTGATTAGGTAACGGCTCCTCATTATTTCCTGCTCTGCAGAGCAAGGACACACAGGCCTTGTCTCCCCAGCTCCAGGAGCACCTGAGAGAGGACATCAGCAACATTGGGACAAACACTGCATTAACCTCATCCTTCTCTCAGCCCTGTTTGTCAGCATCTGCTTCCCCCCCACCAAGCAGGAGCCTGACTTTCTAATGTGGCGATGGTGGGGTAGGAGAGGCGAAAGGAGCTGTTGCTTTTGTAGACTGTCTGACTCAAATTCAGGTAACAATTCCTACTTTGAGGCACTTCCCCAAGAGTTTAAAAATAGATGCTCTGCCACAGCCACTCACAATGTGGCCATTTAGCCATTTTAGCTACAGCCTGCGCTGTAGGTAGAGCAGTAGGAACAGGCAGCCAACACACACGGCAGTTGAACCCCTTCATTTGGCCGGGAGCCCTCTGCTAAATAGGAGCCCGTATCCACCACCCTTTTAAGGCAAACACTGAACTCACAGAAAGGCCAGCTTGAAAAAAATCAGCTGTAACTTCTGAAAGCCCAGAGGAGCTGCCCCACTCACGGCTATGCAACCAAGCCAACGCGTCTGGCTCGGTGATCCAGCCAAAACCTCACAACAGATGGTGCATTATTCCTCAGGACGGTTTCCCCGTGTCCCATTTGCAAGCGAGGGGATACCAGCACCCCTGGTCAAGTAGGTCACTTGGGCACTACTTGGGTTTTTTGTTTTTCCACTTGGAGTGTGCAGGTCCCTTCCTCTTCTTTATCAAGAGGTGGGGAGCTCTGACATGCAAAGGAAGGATGGAGTGATCAGAGAGGGTCAGGCAGCAAAGAGCTCCCTGGCTGGATTAATTGAAAGCAGCAGAAAGATGCTCACATTTCAGCAGGCTCTCATTGGTTTCAGCTGTCCACCCTTTTGCCTCTTTTAATATCCTCATGCCCAGGTGCATGCCCAGCAGACCATTCAGACATGTTAAAGTTCCGCCTGCCTGTGTGCCCGGCGGAGCTGGGGCAATGCCTCTGGGCTGCACCAGGGACTCCTCCTGGAGGAAGACTGGAATCACATTGCTTTCACGTTAGGATTTGATATTCTTCAGAATAAACCACCACCTGACAGCTGAGGAAGCCTCTGCTATTGTTTCTGAGGGTTCAAGAGGAGCATTAGCACAGCCCCCCTTAACACATCAGGCCCTGGTGCCAGGTAAACATCTGGGAGCCATCAGAAACCAGTGAGTCAGCAGAAACTGACTCCTTAAGATGCTGTGAAGCCAGTCCAAACGGGGGACAAAGGGGAGGCCACTTTCTGGGGTCTGAGCAAGTTGAGAAGCAGCAGTGGACTTTGGGAAAGATTATTTTTAGAAAGCTATTTCTCCAGCTAATGGACGGCTTCTGCATTTCACAGAAAGCAGAAGAGCTGGAAGGTTTGAAGCAGCCTGGCACACAGGGCTGCCTGCTCCAGCACACGCAGGGTGACTTCTGCACTTCGTTATGTCCTCACGTCACCTTATTCACACAATCACTGAATGTTAGGGCTTGGAAGGGTCCTCAAAAGCTCATCTAGTCCAACCCCTCCACTACAGCAGGAACACATAGATTTCTTATGTCTATTCACCTTCAGCTGCCTCCCTGGTAGGGTATATGAGAGGGTCTCTGCTCCTTGGGTCATGGGTGACATTTGCAGCTACTCCATCCCCAGACCTGCAGAGTTTTATTTGGAACAATCTGACAGGGCAGGAAAATGCAAGCCAGCTCAGCAAACCAGCAAAGCATCTAAACTGGCCAAGCTGAGGGGAATTAGGCTGGGGATCAGCTTTAACCCGTGCAAAGAAATCCAGCAACGAAGCCACAACACTCAGAACACTGAGGCACCTATTTAACTCCAATGCCAACCCCTGGGGCTTTGAAGAACCGTGCTGGCTCCAAAAGAATGGTGGGATGACCAGTGCCTGGGACAGGACACAACGCTGCCTGCACAGAACACACCACACATTCAGCATCTTCGAGGCCACAGGCCAAAGCATCTGGCTCTTCCATTACACAGAGCTGAAGTGGGTGAGTTTCTACTCAAAACCACACGGGAAAACCCACTGGTAACAGACGCAACACGCCGTGACACTGTGAAATTCCTTTCAGACAAGGTTTTAGAGAAGAGTTGCCCAAACAGGGGCTCCCCGGAGCAGACTGGCCGTAGCCAGGGGCGGTCGGTTACTCCAGACATTCCCGGGATCTTTTCTGTTTGTGTTGAAATCCACTCCGGAGCTTGCAGACTCCTCCCATCCATTCAAGACTAACTTTTAATAATCTCGCATTAAGCCCTGCAGAGGGTAGCTCAGACACTGAGCTGATTTATACCAGAAACCAGCTTAGAAACCCGGTTTATACCAGTACAGGCAACTTTATGGAGGAGTTCCCCAAGTTGTACCTTCCCGAGAGGCTTTTTCTTTGTAAGAACCCCCCCACCCGCTCACCCACCCATCCCCTAAAATCCACATTTCAGTGGCAGGGACCGGCGCTCACGCTTACCTCACTGAGGACTTCCAAGTGGCCAGGAACTTGTAGCTCCTCCAAGGCTGCTTGTGGAAAATAAATTATAAATCTGAAATATGGAAACGAGGAGGAGGAGGAGAAGGAGGAGGAGGGCAAAGGATGAGACAAGGCTCGGGAGGTGCGAGGAGCGCAAGGTCTCTCTGCTCAGCAGCTCGAAGCGACTGCAGGCTCGCAGAGCTCCCCAGTGGTATTTATGCTCTCCAGGCAGAGGACAACTGGATAATTCTGTTTGGCAACAGGCCTGTGGCAATAACGAGGAGAGAGAGAGAAAAAAAAAAGGGGGGGTGGGGGGAGAAGGAAACCAAACCGCGGAAAGGGGGCAGGAGCAGCACTCCGGCGAGAAGTCATTGGGGCTCCGCAAATTAAGACCATCCTCCCCCTAAGGCTGAAAGGCAACACCCGGGGAGGGGGAACGGGGGAGAAGAAGGAGGAGGAAGAGGATTGCAGCCGGCCCATCCTATAAAGGGCTTTGCATTGCTCTGCCCCGCACTCGGGGCTTGGGACTAGCACGCAGCATCCGCGGTGAGGGGCTGCAGGATAGGCGGGGGGGAGGAAGGAAGGGAAGGGGGGGTTCTGCCCACTGGCTCCTGCCCAACCCCCACCCCTGGAAAAATCCCACCTCGGGTGCAGATGCTCCAGGGCCCAGAGCCCCGCTGGACACCCCGGCAAAATGGGGTACCCCACTCCTGGCAGCGGGCTGAGCGAGAGTCCAGACCCCACTTCCTCGCCAGAGCTGGGTGTTTGCTGGGAAACAGACTTCTCACTCTCTGTAGTTTGTTCCCAAAGCTTTCCCAGCACTGACATTCCTCCGGGTCAACCCTGCTGCTCCAACCCCACAGCAGGGGCTACAGAGAATAAAGAAAATTAAAGTAAATGAGGCGTCCAGGCAAAGCTCAACCTCCTCCAGCGCTCCGGTGATGCTCAAAAAGCACCGGCGTTCACATCAGTCTCCTTATTGAAACACGGGTTTACTCACTGTGAAAGATTGAGCAAGACCAGCTGAAAGTTCCTTCTTTTTTAAACAAACAAACAGGAAAAAATACATCAGTAGGATGAGTAACCAAGTCTTGCATCACCGCTGCTGCAGTGGCCACCAGCACCCAGAAGGAGAAGGTCCAGGTGTCACCACTCATGGGAGTCCCCTGGGGTCTCATCTGCATTATGGGTTCTACACATCTGCAGGGGGTTGGGGTCACCTAGCCCTAACCCTTTGCAGAGGAGGCACCAGCTATGGCCCAGCACTGAGGATCCATCTCCTGGCTTTGGCATGTTCCAGCAAAGCAGCAAGGGAAACCCACTCTCTACTCCTCTCTCTCAAGTCCTTAGGAAGCCATAAAGAAAATAGCCTTCCAATCTTGTGAAGAATCAACTGCTTCGATCAAAACACTAAACCCTTTTCCTTACCATTTACAAGAAGGGCTGTTACAAGATCTTCTGTAGCTGAGCAGCCTGTCTGAACCCCAGCAGTGCTCAAAAAGCAGAATGACATTTATCAAATCTGTTCAACAGCGCGTGAACGGAGCTGCAAATATTGGCGGCCGAGAGAGCGACTCCGCCGAGCAAAGAAAAGCACCCTCTGAAGCCTGCCCCGAGATGTATCTGCTGGTTTAATCTCTTACATCGTTGTGCTGGGGATTTTTTTTAAGTAGCAGCAGATCTGCATCTCCTGGGTCTGCAGACTGAAGTCTTATTAAACTGAGTTGTAGCTGAGATGAGGGGAGTCCTCACCAGTCAGTCCCAGTCCTGCTGACTGGTATGTTCATGACACCCTTTCAGCTCTTCCCCACTGGCCACACTGTTCCCACCTTATTTACAAAGAGTAAACTTTTACATTGTTCTCACCTTATTTACAAAGAGTTTCTACTCACTTCAAACCAAATGTATGTCAACTGACAAAGCACGGTCCCTCTCTTCGACCTGCTATTTCTCCCCCGCTAAGGGCGATTCAGTGCAGCTTGGGCAAAGGAAAGACCACAGAGCTGAGGGCTGACAGGAGGTTCTGCTCCACTTTGAAATCACTGTATCATTCTTTTTTCCCCCCCTCTTGCTCCTCTGATTGACTATCAGTGACTTTGCTGCATTTGCAGAAGTTTATTTCATCAGCTGAAAGATGCTGCAGTCCCTAGGTTCCTCATTCCCCTAAACAATGAGAGCTGGCAGTGGTGATCCACCGAGCCCCCACACAGTCTGCCACCCCAAAACCACCCAGCCCTGAGTCACAGTTCTCAGAAGGTGCTGCTCACCCCAATTACCAGCAAGTTGAATTAACTCCTTTTAAATCTCACGTACCAACGTACAAATGATTTCCAGATCTCAGAGAAATGCAGCGTTTTGTAATCTCCACAAACGTTCCTATGGGAAAATAATCCCGGTAGAGTGGTTTGGGCTGACTGACTTCTCCATCAACCCCATGGCTTTACAAAGGTTTGATGTTTTAACTTATGTTTTAATATACACCAGTATGGTTTGACTGTACAAGTCAAACACGGTGCACACTCGGGTGCTCGGGGATGAGCACAGCCCAGAACGAGACTTTTTATCCACCATATTTTGTCTCTAGTCAGCAGTTTTGGGTCGAACATTCGACCAAAGCCAAAACAATCAGCAGTTACTTTTAATCACTCAGCGTTATTACCGCCTTGATTATAACGTCTCCGTTTCATGTGTGGTAAAAGCCACATAAAGCAGGCTGCTCCTATAAGTATATATTAGGAGAGAAGGCTTTTAATGTAATAGCCAGTGAAGAGGAAGAAACACAGATTTCACTGTGCCTGCCTAATTGAGCAGGCAGACAGCATGTCTTGACTTCCAGTTCCAGCTCCATTCCCCTTTATTTCTTATTCAAACAGCAGCTCAGCAACAGCAGCACCAAACACGAGCACAGGACGGGGCGAGAGGCTTAAAGCCATGGTGTCAACTCCTCGTTACCGTTTGGGGCTGACTCCTGCTCCAGAGCAGAGGGAGTACAATCCCTTAATCCCCATCACGGGGATGAAACACACGTAGTGATACCAGGAAAAATGCAGGCATTCGGCTGAAACTGTGTAAAACGAGGTAACGGAGCACAGCTTCTCCTGGGCAGCCTCATGACCGTGCTGGTGTTTGGGAGAAGCGAATCCCCCAGCACACACATCTCCTCCTACCCGGGTTTTGTCTTTACTGATGCAGTGGGGTAGAGGTGGCCAAGAGACCCCCTCTGCACCCACCATGCCAGCTCTGCTGGGATGAGAGGAAGATGCCCCATGGCTTGACCGTACACAGCATGATGTGCCCTTGGCATTTCAGAGGCTGCTCCAACTGACAGTGTGGGGGCCTTGGCCACTGGAGTGAAATCCAAGCAGTTTATGATTCACTCCCAAACACAACTCACCTGTGGCTCTGGGAGCTCCTATTTGCTCCACAGAAGTCCCTCCAAGCCTGTGCTGCTTCATCAGTGCCAAGGTAAAAACTAATCAGGTCAGTTAGACAAGGGGAAAAAAAAAGCACTCAAGCAGCAAACTCAGAAATTCATTGATGAATTTTGGGGGCACTGCTGACTACTCTAAGCACAAGTGAAATGTGAACTGAAAGCCTAAAAGTTACCCCCTACACACACACACACACCACTTGGAATTGCAGCTCATCATGTGTCCCGGGTACTTCTGCAGAGAGAGACATCAAAACACTTGTTAAACTGTGAAGGACTAATCTGCGGAGTGAAACATAAACCCAGCACTTATTTCTGGAGACGGCACACCTAAACAGAGAAGGTGAACTCAGTCACAGCTCTGTCACCATCACCGCTGGTTACGTCTCCTACAAACACTTGACAAAACCCTTTGGGTTGTTAGAAATAGGCTGGAATAACTACTACACAGATCCTCACCACTCAGCACACGTTGAAGGGGCACTCCTTATTCCTACACAAAAGCAGAAGGATTTAGAGCAGCTCTGTGAAGACAAACCTGTTGCCAACAGCCCGGGAGCTCCCCGAAGTTAGGACAGCAAGTTTTGGCAGCAGTTTTAGAGCTGCAACAGCAGGAACCCTGCGTGTGCCACCACTGCCCTCTGCCGCAGCGTGTCCCCGTCTCAGGGGGAATAAGTAGTTTCACAATTAAAAACCACCTCCCCCACTCCTCAAATCCATTCTTCCTCCTCCATCCCATCAAATCAGCCCCCACGCAGACCTGGCTTAAGGCACCAATTTTTTTTGCAAAAGCACTTGCAGAGTTTCTCGTTTCAAAAACTTTTTATAAAACAGTAATTCTGTAAAGCTGGTGTAAGCATAGGCCATCAGATTTATGGTGCTTTGGGGGTGTGTGTTGTCTTGGGTGCTGGTTTTTTCCATAAACACTCAGCAAACACAATCAAAAACACAATCGTTTTGCAACAGGAGGAGGGGTTGAATAGAGAAGATAAAACCTGTGGTTGTGCGCTCACATCAGGTTGTTGCCACACATTATTTTTCCTCTTTTTTTTTTTCCCTTTTTCCCTTTGAGTAACAAAAAGGCTGCAGAAGGCAGCTGTTAGCAACCAAACCGTTTGTGACATCTTCGGTGGGAAAGATAAACTAGAAAAATTAATGCCATCTGGATACCCGTCATGTCCCATTAAGAGGGGATTTCACCACTTGTTTCTGAAGCTGCCCATTACTCACTGCCACTCCTTTCAGATAATTAATAACACTTGTAACCTGTTGGTCTTTTATGACCGGGAAAGGTCTAGGTTGCAGATCACAGCTTGAGTTGTGATGGAAGTTCCAGTTTCTATTCTTTTACCTCAGGGCGTAAGGAGCAGGATGTGGGAAAAGCCCTCGGAGATCCCAAAGGAAGGCAGAGCCGCTCACTGGCAAAATCCTCCTGATAGCAAAAAAATACGATACAGGATGTTCTTAGGAGCAAGCCTGTATGAGGTAAAAATATATTAGGTGATTAAGTAATTTAACCACTGCAATGTTAGTGCAGCACATGTGCAGTGATGCTAAGCAAACCTCAGCAGAAGTGTAAGCACAGCTCAGTGAAATGCTACTCACATCTCACTAATTGTACACCAGCTCTTTCTCATCCTACTCTTCACCCTCTTCCTCTCCTCCTCCCTTCTCTGCTTTATCCCTTCTTTAAGCTGGTTCTGCAGCGCTGGACTCCACTTAGCAAGACTGAGACTAACAGCATCTCCTTTCCAAAACACAAGCGGGAAGACAGGACTTCAGACAATAAAATGCTGAACTTCATCACTCACTTCAAGTCCTTGGGAAGCTTTACCAGGTGGCTTAAAAGCAGCAAGCACCCCTAAACTGTTGTATTGCACCTGTATTTTTCATACCCCTGTACTGCAAACCCATCTGCAGTGGGCAAGAAACCTGTAGCCAACAAAAGCTTTTCACTAGGAAATTCCTCACTATTAACAGTCCTAGCAGTGCAAGAGTAGACCAAGCACACGAGGTCCAGTCTGTTCCTCCTAAATATTCCTACCCACAAACTCAAACCCTTAAGCTTCAAGCAACACGGGCAAAACTCATCAGTCAGCCACCTCATCCAGTCAAAACAAGGACTTGCTATCAAGTAAAATATTAATTAATGCAACTCTATCTGGATTGTTCTGGTAAGATACAGATTCCAGTGGAGATACAGGTCAATACTCAGACACAAGAGAGAAAAAAAAAAGCAGGGATTTTCTGCAGTGCAGAAAATTACTGCAGCCAGGGTGCAGCAGGATGTGAATAAGAACCTGAACAGCAATTCCAGAACCTGGTTTCCTTCCTGTTTGGAACAACCCCATCACTCCTTTCAGAACTGAAATTCATAGTAGAACCAATGTCTCACCAGCACTAGCTCCAGGGTAATTCCCATCGTGGGTGGCCCCTGCATTGGGAAACCCTGGAAGCACCAGCCCTTTGGCAGCACCCTGGCACTCTGCCTCAGTAGCCCCAGCTTCGGGGCACTGTGCCCAGTGACTGACCAGGAGCTGAGGCTTTCCCTGCCACTGGCCAAAATCAAACAAGCTCTGGACAGAAAAAAATGCTTGAGTTGATGGAATGCCACCAAAATCAAGGAGTGTCTCAGACACAACTTCCAGATCAGTAAATACTGGTAAAATTTGCAGATCAACTGAAGAACTATTCACTTAGGTTTGCAAAGAAACTGACAAGCCACCACAGAATTTCTACAGCACCAGGACTGTCGGAGAGACAAAGTTAACTCTGCCTTGTCATTCAACAAATAAACATGATCATCCAACTGAAGATCATCCAACTTTGGACAGGGAGAACATGACCATCCCGCAGAGCCTCACCCCAACTATGGGGCACAGAATCACTGCCAGAGCCCCAGGCAGCCTGCTCAGCCCTGACCGAACAGCATCACCGGAGTGATTCACAGGCCAGTGAAGCACTGAACTCTCCACATCCCAGGTGGAAAAACCAGCAAGTAATTCAGAATGGTTTTCTCCAGCAGGTCTTACTGCTCATCTGACATCATGGCAGGTTTCTACTACAGAAACTGCACTCTCATGACTGCTCTACGCAATGAAATCATGCAAAGCGCAGATTTAACATGTCCACCTCTAACTCCTGCAGGAAACAGTAAAACTCCTGCCCAACTCCATCAAGTGACCAGCTGCTGATTCAGGCAGAGGTAACATGATGAGAGCCCACACCAGTGGGCATGGGCAGACATCCAGGCATTTACAGGGCTGCTTCCTTCTCCTGGGAAAACGTGTAACTGCTACTCACCAAAGGCCTGCACCCACCTCCTGGACAGCCAGGCCACAGCAGATCAAAGAAACACTAAAGGAATTCAGTGTCTGTAAAATTTATGCAGATGATTTCATTCCCATGGCTTTGAGGAAAACAACATTTTCCTTAAAAAGAAAGAATCCATGAACAGCATCGTGTCAGAGTGAACAGTCTAACCTTTCACTGACAATCTGCTGCCACTGAGCTAATCCAAACAATCCAACTTCCATGTGGTGCAATATTGCAGACAACTCCACCACCACCAAACTAAGGGTTAAACAGCAGATTTTTTTTCAGCATCTTCAGCAGCACGAAGTAATCAAGGAAGTTTTTGCCCTGAACTTTCAATGCAAATGTCACCTGGCTGAAGAAGGGAAAACATTAGCCAAAGGCAAACAAAACAGCAACTTCATAAACAACTGTAAGGGGCTTCCCCACAGGATACAGATCCCTTTCCTCTAGGAGCCAGCCCTGCCTCACTCAGACCTGAAGGACTGATCACCTTTCTCTTTTCCTCTCACCTCAAAGTTCAGATTCAGCTCAGGAACATTTCTGAAGTCTCAAAAACAGAATCATCTGCCCTTCACTGGGGGGAAGCTACTGCCACCCAATGAAAGAGCCACACAGCAATTTTTCCCACCTCCCAAGGGCAGAATTTACACTGGAAATAAAACAAAACGCACACACACACCTTAAACCAACTTTGTGACTTTTATTGATGGGCGACAACTTTATACTTCTAGATATCACTAAACTGTGTACAATTAGGAACTCAACATTATAGGAGAGCAGACAGCAAAATTAAACAAAGCAGACTTAAAAGAAATATCAATCTTAATTATCTTGCCCATTGTTTTTAATTTCATGTACACAGAAGCATAAATGCGGTTTGAAATTTCTTAATAGCAATAAAGTTACGATCACCCATCTATATAGACTAACATCTTAACTCCAAATATTTGATCTGCAATGTGTAACTTAAGCAGTTTCTCATCACACAATTATTAAAACGTGTCTTCCTATTAGGAACCAGCAACTCTGCACTTCATACGTTCCGTACGTTTTGTTGCTGAAGCACACAGGACCGTTTCCATCTCCATCCACATCGGCTCGTATGGTACCACTTATCAAAAACTATCGGGGAAGCGGAGAGCGCTCTGGATTTTTTTTTCCTATTTTTTTATGTATTTTTTTTTAATTTTTTTTACTTAAGTAAAGATAAAACATTTTCACAGAAATCTACAAGTTCTGTTGCTGGTGCAGGGTTTTCTTCTACTACGCAATTAGAAAGTGGGAATCGAATGCAAATCCCCTCTCATTATCTTAGGATTCAGCATTAACTCATTAAAGATTTTTTTGTGTGTGTTTTCGTGATTCATGAGACCGAGTCTTTCAACCAAGGGACTTCACTCTGCAAAGCCAAACGTCAACACAAACTATGTTGTGCACAAACCCAGGGTAGTTTCCTTTATCACTCTATCCCATAGTTGCAAGGGAAAAAAAAAACCCAAACAAAAAAAAAAACAAAGGAAAAGGAAAAAAGAAAAAGAAGAAAGATGCACTCAGAAGAGCATTTACAGGAGGAAAAAGTTAGTGATAGTTTGCATTCTACAAAGCAAGTATCTCGCACACACAGCGCAGGAGGGTGAAGTTTCACAGCAGGTCAACTCGGCGGTAGTACAGGAGGTAGGCTGTGCGCTCTGCAGACGGCTTCACCACCTGGTACTGACTGATCACCTTGACCGCCTGGTCATCGATGCGTAACCAGCCGTTGAGACCGATTTGGAAGACGTCCGTAGTGTAATGGCCACCAGTTGCGCTGTTTCCATGATGATAGACAACTGCAAAGACAAGAGTCGTGAGGCACAGATACACTACATGCAGAGGAACACCTGCTGGAAAAGTAAATCAAGAACCAGCATCACATATCAGTTCCTTCAGAGCCTAGCCATGGTTTACCCAGATGACAGAACCACAGACTACCTTTAGTTGGAAGAGATCTTTACAATCAAGACCAACTTTGACCCACCACTGCAGTGAACTGATGTAAGCATGCCTCTACGTGTTTAGGCCTTGCTTGCCTACATTCACACTCTCAGTAATGTTCCTCCTGTTCCAAATCTCCTGATTCTAAAAGGGAGTTTAAAATCAATTAAGAATTGGGGAGATCTTACAGCAGCCTTCCAGTACCTGAAGGAGGCTACAGGAAAGCTGGGGTGGGGCTGTTTACAGGGACTTCTAGTGGTAGGACCAGGGGGAATGGTTTCAAGCTGGAAGAGGGGAGGCTCAGACTAGAAGTCAGGAGGATATTGTTCACAATGACAGTGGTGAGACACTGGAACAGGATGCCCAGGGAAATTGTGGCTGCCACCTACCTGGAAGTGTTCAAGGTCAGATTGGATGGGGCTTTGAGCAATCTGGTCTAGCGGGTGGTGTCCCTGCTTATGGCAGGGGGGTTGGAACTAGCTATCTTTAAGGCTCCTTCCAACCTGAACCATTCTATGAATCTATGAAATGGTTTTTTCCAAGTTCCCAGATGACCTTCTGAGAAAGATTTACCTCAAAAAAGCTACCTGCAAAAGGGCAGCACTCCCTTCAGAGCCTCCAACAGGTACTGCCCTGCTCAGCAAACTATTCTAAGCTACACGTTTGCTCCGCGTGCTGATGACAACAGTCTTTTATTGAAATTCTTTGTTAAAACTCTATTAGAACTCTTGTAAAGTCTATAAAGAGTCAGGCAAGACTTAACTACAGTTCTATTCCATTCTATGGAAATACCAGTCGGCAAGTTTCATATTTATTAGCTCTTGCTACTCTCCTTACAAAATTTACGAGCTGAACACCTCTAATACTGCGACTGCCAAGAGAATCAAACTGGTTCGTCTCTTCCATTATCTTGGAAATGTTCTGCAGAAAAAGTGCCTCTGTGCTTCCTGCAGAAACCAAACACAATGCTTACAGCTTTCTGCTGAGCAATCTGTGTGTGCCCACTGCCCCCATAGGGTCTTTTATGTAGATAATCCTAAAAGATGCAAAAGAAATTGCATTTAACTCCTGCCAGGAACACATGAGCCCACAAGAGCAAAGGGAAACCAGAAGGAACCATCATATTTGACACAGAGGCCAAAGTATTAATTATGAAAACTGTTCATGCTCTTTCAGACCTTAAGCATACTCAGATTTTCTTCACCCTTGCATGCAAACAAGCATTTTAGAATAACTTAAGCACAGCAAAAAGGTACAATATGCATCTAGGTATTTTGGGAAGTCTTGGAATCGGGTTTATTTTATGGTAGCTTATAAAGGAATGACAGATTTCTAAAGTAATTAAGTAAATTCTGGATTGTATCTGAAACTTAATTCTTCAAAACCTTGTTCTGGTAGTTTAAATTTTATTTAATAAGCTCAGTTTCCATAAGTGAGAAATCCTGGACAGGAGACTGAAGTATTGTACTTTTCCACAGAAGTCAGGAAAAATTACAGTGGTAACCTTCAAGCCACTTTAACTGCACGGTCTAAACTTGTCTCACGAAGACTACTATCAATAAAATTAATTATGCTGCCAGAAACATTCCCAAGCTTCCCCATGAGACAGGTATGTTATTCCTTCAGTAACCTCGGAGGTCACAAAACTGGATCCAAACCACCAAGTCACATAAGGCCACCAGCACTAGCACAGATCTGGTGACGCAGATGTTCAGAAATCCAGCTCTCCAGTTTATTATGTTCTCCTGATGCCAACACAAATAAGCAGGTGCAAACTGTAAGCTCTGTAGGAGCCTGAGACTTCAGGAAATTCACTACTGCCCGGTGACTGTTTTGTTCAGTAGTAAAATGCTGCTTCTGAATTTTTACATGAGCTTCCAATCTGGACTCCCAGTTCAGATGCTTCACACACATCTAGACACTGTTAAATCGCTTCCTCACACAAGAATTGCTATCCCTCCAAATTAAACTTTTCCACCTACAAGATGTTGTTCATACCCTGCCAGCAATACCCATGAGGAAGGTTCAAAGGGATGCAAAGCCAGTGCTTGAACAGCCGCTTCAAAAAGACATTTGAACCACTATTCTGAGAAGATGTGGTGTACTTTAGGCATAGGCTGTACTTCAGCTTCTGCTGACATTTTTCAGGTTGATGTGTTACTGAACACTAGATCAGTGAGACACATAAACACAGAAGTAACAATTCATGTGTATAAGTACATACACTACAAAACTCACTGAAGTCAAGAATGTATCACCCATAAGCTTCTTCAGTGTAATTAAAACCACAATGTGTTATACAACCAAGGAAACTCCTCTGGAGTTCCACATGGAGACTCTTGTGTTCGCAGCACATGGACTAGAGGCAGACAGATAAAATACCTGCAAAGAGCCGGTAGGTTCTTTGGCCTTTAAAAATTTTACTCTTCACGCCAGGAGACAGGAGCTCTGGAGGAGGAAGAAAAAGTCACAAAGGCAACAATTACCAAATACAGAAATTCCACTTCAAAGGGATCAATACTTTCCTCAGCGTAACCAACACTACCACGAAGGACAAAGTTTAATTAAAGCATCTTCTGCAGTCTTTAAAGAAAGGTCATAGTTCTGATACCTGATAATCGAGGGAATTAATCTTGAGGTTTGCTGAACACTAAAGTTTTATGGTCTAAAAATACCATCAGAGAACTGAAGGGAAAAAAACCAAACCCGAAGAGGGTAAAAGATCAGACTACTCACTTTTCCCCTTTCATTCCTGCTGTCAGGCAATGACAAAATCAATTTCACATTCCAAGTAATTGTATGATCAATTTTGTCAGTCAAGGTAAATTGAACTACCTCTACAGATTCACATTCTTTAAGGATATTTAGAAAGAAAGTATTAAGTAAGAGCAAAGGGTACTGTCTGACAAAGTACATATATCTCACCTGAGATGTTAGTAGTCAATATTTTTCCTATGTGAGTTACTGGCTTAACAGTCAATTTGTCAGATGAAAACAAAATTTGGCAAGCTTCAGGTGCTGGATTACAGGCCAGCTCTCACACTTGCTACACCCGTGTGTCTTAAGAACTTTGATAAATGAAAGAGCTTTGTTGTTTCATCACTGAACCGTGGCTCGTCTATCTTTAGGTTGCATTTTCTACAAAACGCCAGTTTTCCTTTCATCAGGAACTGTTTATTACTGTAACTTGCCACTCCTCTGAGTGCAATCTGAGACAAAAGTATCAAGCAACAGCCTTGCTCAGGGACATAGTCCTGCCCAGGACCACTTCCAGGATTTGTCTTCAGCAGTCTATAACCTTCCTCCTGATACCCGCAGGAAGCCCTCATTTGGCCAACCCAATGTCTAGAGTGCCAAAGGTTTTAAGAACCTTTGCTGTAATAATATTCCTAGATGCCCAAACTCATATACAGACAGAATGAACTCAGACACCCTAACAGATTCTTTTTACAAAGGATAAAACAAAAAGGCATCACGCAAATTACTGAGTTTCCAAATAATAACAGAGAAGAAATTTTGTGCCCACAGGAGAAGAAAACCAGAACACTGACACCCCTAGGAAACATCACCTTTAGGGAAAAGGAGGAGATAATTACGTTAAACAGATCTTTACCTTTACTGATTTCCAGATCAACAGGATACTCAATATTCTTGATAAGCTTCTGACATCCACCAGTTTTCTCATAAACAAACCGCTTGAGGTGTAAAACAAGAACAGGGGGCAGTTCTTCTAGTGTCACTCTTCGACTGATCTCCACCTAACACACAGAACAAGATGAAGAGGAGGTTATTTTTTTGAATAGTTATATTAACTATCATCAAAAAATAATTTCTATAAACCTAAGGGAAATAATTAAAAGTTAGGATGCTAACACCTAAATCTACATGTATCTGAAGACATTTCATTGAATGCTGCAGAAATACTGACTGAAATACAATAAATAGTGGAACCACAGAGACTTTTAAGGGAAGTGTTCAGATTTGCTAGTAGTGTCCTGAGCATACCACTGAAACACTAGGGTTGATTTTTTTAAATGAACTGCTCCAGGTTTAACTGGTACTGTCTCTACTGTTTTCATCTAAAGAATCCTAAAAGTCCGTCAGAAAACCACCTTCTCTCAACAGTGACATTAAGAAGGGTATTCAGAGGGGTACCACTAATTTTAGTGTATGAAGAGATTCAAACACAACAGTTCAAAAATGATTTACGTTAACCAGAAGATATTTGTTGTTCTTCAAGAAGCCCTTCACAAAACAGTGAGCTGTTACGTAAATATGAGTAAGCCATCATCATCAGATGTCATGAAAGAGATCAGTAATTAAAGACTTTTCTTCCTAAAAAAAGCACACTTGCTTCTTTAAAAGGTTCTGAAGAAAATTGAGTCATAACCTCACTTTTTCTACTAAATATTGATTTTTACGTAATCACAACCAAACAATCCACAACATTAGTCCTAAAACCAGAAACCAAAGCAAAAATAGCCTCTTTAACCTGTAAAATGTCACCTGTATTGTAAGGATTGAAAATATGCCTTTCTGCTTCCAAAATCTATCAAACCCGTGGCAACAGCAGCAGCTTCACTCAGTATTGAAGGGAGCTTTTTTGTTCTGTGGTTGTTTTTTAAACCAGCAAGCCAAACAAGACCCATTCAAGTGCCCTCCTCCTCACTTTTCAGTAAATAGCGTACACAGTGAGAACTTGGAAGGGGATTTTTGAAAGTGAATTTGACAACATGTTCACACAACTATCCCATGAACTCACGAGAGCCTGTATCTTCCAGACAATTTAGCATGGAGCAGCTTCTGCAAATCCAGAGCAGCTTTATACAGAGAAAAGAATAGGCAATTTAACTCACCAGATTATTACTGTCTCAGCATTTTCCTACATTTAGTCATATAAACCTTAGCTGTGAAGACTTTGAACTCCAGAGTTCTGTGCAAAAAGAACATTACAGCTCCCAGCCCGGACCAGGAATTGAGGATGCTGACAAACATCACTGCAGTGGTTGAAGCAGCTGACACTGTCCACCCCTGGGAACAGAGCTGGTGTGTGAACAGATGCTACACCTTAGCTGTGCGGCTCTGTGTTAGCTTAAACCACATATCTAAGCACTTCTCTGTGATGGTGCCAGACTAAAGAGCAGTTGAGCAACGGGCACATAACCCACTGTTCTGACTGCATGAAAGGGCCCTGATTTCTGGCAGCAACACTAACAGCCAGAAGTGCCATGAATATTTGGTAGTGAGTCAGTGTACCAAGGAAACACCTGTAAGCTCCTCAAGGAGCATTTTAAGAACTCGGGGGGATGTGAAAACTCCTTCTGAGGAGTATATGGAAGGTCACCTGGAAAAGTAAATGAGGTTAGAAAAAGATGAGCAGGTCTGAATAAAAGAGCAATGAAAGAGAAAAGAAAATCACTCCAGTGAGGATAAAAATGAAGCTCTTTGAAATAAACATTAACAGCTGAAATATTTAATATTGAAGAAGTAATCTGCAAGACCATGAGGAGTCAAAAATCAACTTTTTTCAAATGCTAGACAGAAAGAAACACTGAGAAACAAAAAGAATTACACTCTAGACTCTTCTATGTTCACTTGAAGTACCTTATTAATTTAAACACTGTATCTCATTTCCTGTTCATATTAATTCACAAAAAAAAATCACAACCAGCTCAAAATAATTAAAACACTAACTTTAGATTATTCTTTTGCATTTGGAAGATTGTTCTATTCATATCTACAACTCCTAAAGAGTACAATCCATGTTCAGATAATCAGAAGACAGTAATTTTTCAATAATAAGCTTTCTAGGTTTACCAGTAATCCCAAATATCCTTTCTATGAAAGGGAGATTAAATACTTCTTCAAAATACATTTTGAAAATTACTATCTGCATGGCCTTGTGCTTTTTCTATAGTCAATGTGTTCAGTGTTTTAGCACTGAAAAGATCTAAGACATTGTGAATGCCTGCGTTTCCATCCAGACTCTAAAATATAAACCAGATGAAACCTCCAAAACCCACTTTGAACACCCATTTCTTCCAAACCCCATAACTGAGCACTGTGTTGTCAGTAAAGAAGTTAAAACCATCCACACCAAAACCCAAAAAATTAATGACTAGCAAAATAAAATCCATGTGGGAAATCATGACGAGCTTCCACTGCAAATGCTGCTTTGATATAGAAAACAACTGGAGAATAGATGCTCTCCAGCACTCCTGCTGAGTGTATGAGGCAAACTCAGCTACCCATCTTCAGCTTGTATGTTAAGATCAGTTAAACGCTACTTTACTCATAATAGTACGTCTTATTACCACAGTTTACCCTGGTGATTTAATCCACTCCAGTTGGATCTCCAACCAATTACTATACCAACTCAGAAAAGATACCTATTTTCAGGTATGGTTTTGTTTATGAGCAAGTTCTCTCCCTTTCAGCCTATGTGTTCAAGTGCATGACATTTTGGAAAGGTCAGTACCTCTTTTGTTAATATTAGTACAACATTAGTAATAGTGCTGAAGTAAGTATTTGCACAGCAAGAGCTCTATGAAAACCCTTTTAAGAAGTCTCACATTTGACTGTAAAAAGGGGTCAACAGAACACACCTCTTGTTTGGTTTTTGTGGTGTAACCCTGGACAGACTCTCTTGCCACCAAACTTTCCAACGCATCCTGAACTGTGCGTATCTTGTCTGACTGGATGTCCAGTTGCAGGGTGAAGAAAGGTTGCAGTGTGGCAGACTCCTTAGAACTCTGCTGGTAAACAACAGATCTGTGGAAACAAAGAGGTTTAAATGTAATAAAGCAGAGTCATTTAGAACAATACAGAACCTTCAATTATGAATGAAGTCTACTTTTGTGACTGGATTTATAGTTAATCCAAAACAAAAGAAACAAATTAAAGGTTAAGCCTAAGCTTAAAGAACCTGAATTCACTTTACTGCCATTTAAATGATTTTCATATCCACTTCAAAGGTTTTGTTTGTGCAACAACTAAAACAGTTATTGGGTAAGCACCACAAGTTTAAAGGAAAATACAGTAACTAAAAAGAAAAATCCACCTTCAGATTCTTTTTGTCTTAGGAGTTCTGAAATGTTTTCCAATAGACCTCCAGAAATGCACAACAGCACATATCTAACTGCATCTTCAACGGTGAAGTTACAACTCATTCCAGATTCTTCAGTACTCAAATTTTCCAGTCACTTCACTAAGATGCATTTCAGTGATTTTAAATTGTTTGCTTAAATCTTCCCATAGGGAAATATAAACTATGCTCCATCAAGCAGTGGCATTTCCCATGTCCAGACTTTGTCCATGTCCTCCTTTGCACACAAATTGGCAGGAGTACCCAGGAGTACTCACGCTCAAACCTAGAGCATGAGAACAGGTTTCCTGGGTTTTCAAGTTTTAGTTTTTGTTTGCAGTTTGAGTTGCCCTCCTTGAACACCCTGGCTTGGTGCTCATTGCTTTGTGCAACGAGATAGAACACTTCGGCCACAACTGCACCAAGTGGGCTCTTCCCAATTTTAATTTTGCTGAAAACTTAAAACCATCAAACATGGCTCAAGAATTATTTCATTTGATTTTTTTTTATATTTTGAAAGCAGTACTTACATTAAAAAGCTCCAGCTGTTACAGAAATGTGGTTTTAAATACAGCCAAAGAAATAATTCATGTATCATACTGTTAGGCTTGTTACAGTGCCTTACAAAGCTTGAAAGAAGTTAAGATAATTAACACAGCTTTAATTGATGTAGCCATGTTGAAATTTCTCCAAGTTGCCTGTACTGCAAACTCCTACCAAAAGAGCTCCTTTGACTCAAGCAAAGCCCTGAAGCACCAACAGAAAGCCAAAGCATCTTTATATTGGCAAATACATATCTTCAGAGGAAAGTGAGCCTATGAAAAACAGTAGCCTCTTTATTTCAGTGTAACATTTCCTCCTTGGCTATATTTAAGAACAAAACCTTCAACACATGGCAAGAGCAGTGTTTCAACAAACAAACCCTTTGCTGTTTAAGTTGTGCTGCTTTTGGATTTAGCTTTTTTAGTTTATTTTTATTTGGTGCTACAATCAACAGAAAAATGATAACTCAAGCTGTTTTCAAGTCCATATGCTAAAGATTTAATTAGTAACATGGATAACGTCCTGAAACAGTAATGTTATAATAACACTAAAGAATCCATAAATTAAATTGTCTTCAAAAAGACATGCAAAAATGTATTTGACAGCAAAACCTTTGCTGGACTATGATTTTCTATAGTAGCATCACTTGTTAGAATAATGACTAATTTCAATTGTTCAAGGGAAGGAATAAACAGCAATTGCAATTCTTGGGTATCTACTCTACAGTAAGAATTTTTCAGAAAAGTAAAGGGTGCCCATTGCTGCCCTGTAACAATGTCGGAGACAACAGTGAATATGAAGGGAAACGTTGGTGCTGCTTATGGAAATATTTAGCAGAGTTCTAATTGGCCTGGAGCTGGCTTTGTGTAACAAATACTTAAAATTCACACAAGCTGAAAGCCAAAAGAGGCTCCTGCATGTGAACAAACTAAATCCTTACACAAGAGTGTGTCCTCAAATTTACACACTTCAATCTCACACTGCTTAAGAAAGAGTTTGAGGTTGGGGTTTTTTTGGCAATTATACCTTAGTAGTTTATTAAATTAGTATTTAAGCCATGAGAGGACAGCCTGACATTTCCCAAGCCAAAAGATGCCAATTCAAACCATGTTTCCTAACTGCTTTTTCCACCTGATTTTTCCAATTTCTGATGCTTTCACTTAGTGGAATTCTACTGGCAATTCTGTATTCAATCCTTCCTATCTCCACCCTCAAGACTCAAGAGGGTGAAGCTTTCCAACACCACAACATGGGATACTGTTTCTGCAGTAAATTGTGTGACCTGGTTTGGAGGCTAAATGAAGCAGCTCTGGTGACAGCAGACAAGATGCTGGGTTGGGCTACGTGGTTCTGTTGCTCAGAACTTTTTGCCTTTTTTTACTATTACCTTTGTTTTCTGTAATTTCTATGGAAGTCTGCAGAAAGACAGCACTGCCCTGTATTCTTCTTAATTTAGAAACTAACAGAATCGTATTGAGATCTAAACAATTAGACCACCAAAGCTATTAACAATACCTTGGGTACATGAATCACAGCATTACTGAGGCTTCAAAAGACCTCTAAAATCCAGCCTATGAATATACCATCAACACAAATCTCATCTATACATACAAACACATGCCTGCCAATTTCTATGGAAAGTATAATTTTATTTGCCAGCTGTCTGACTCAAATCCCAGAAGAATAATTTCAGTGCCTTTCACAGGCAGAAGGCACTGGCCCACATTATTCACACCTCTAGGCTGCATACCTGGCAGCTGAGGGAGTCAAACACTAGCAATTAAATGTCTGTCTCCAACTTAAAAATAATTCTTTGAGTCTAGTACTTTTGTTTTTTACTATGTTTTTAGCATGTGTTTACATTGCTTTCATTTTAAATTATACATTTCTCTAAACAAAACATGAGGCTTCTAAAAGAGTATTCTTTCCATATCTACTTCTACCTTCATCTGGTATCAGATCTGCATTTATGTCCCACATTCTTTTCATTCCTGTAACAGCTCACAGTAATTTATTTTTTAACCTTCTTTTGCTTTTAACATTTACTAACCACTGCATATAATTTTCCTGTAAGCCTAAGTGCCTAAATGAAGAGAGGTTTACAACTTCAAACTTTATTTTGTTCTTTTACTGATCAGATTTAATTCTTAGTAAATCACTTATCCCTTAGTATATTTATGAAGACCCCTCAGAAGTCCCAAAAAAAACATAAAATCAGGTAACTCTAAAAAGCCTTTGTAATTCTTAAACATGAATATAGCACAGGTATTTCAAATTCCTCGACTGAGAGAATAAAAGCCCTGAACTGTGGAGTCTGTTCTTTTAAGATAGTTAAAAAGATGAGACTACAGTAAGTCATAGAATCATCTGATCATTGATCAATCCTTTGCTATGTGCACTCTGGTCCATTGTCTGAACTCTCTCTTGCACCACAAATGACTCATGGTAGAGTAACGTTTACCTTGCCTGTCATCAGTCCCAACTGTCCAATAACGGTCAAAATATAGCAGAGGAAAATGCATCTGTAAAGGCAAAGCAGCCACGTTTATAAAACAGCACCCTACCTTATATGACCGCCAAAAATATCAGTAATTGGAGTCTGGACAAAGTCAGCCTGTCGAGTGACTGATGACTTGTTGCGGGGTCCCACTTGCTCCCATTCATCATCACTGCCTTCCCCTTGTTCATCTTGCTCCTCTTCTTCATGAACAGTCTGAGCCTCAGGGCCATTGGAAACTGAGAGTTCTTCAAGTAAGAGAAAACCCACATGGGTTATTTTTTACCAAATAAAACATAAAGACGGATAATAATTTGAAAGGCCAAAAACCCAACACAAATAATTTCCACAGGAGAAAATGTTTTCATAGATCGGAGAAAGTCAACGCGAACAAGTATATTCCAGTATATACTGGAGACATTCATGTACTGACAGAATGTAGCTCACTGATGACTCTACGTAAACACATGTCATTTTCTAGTAAAGTTTGATATATTTTTAGCAGTAAAGTTACAGGGTAGAAAATGAAAAGTCAAGTGTTATCCTGGAAATGTAATTATGCCATTATTAAATACAACAGATATTTTACAGGGAACCCGAGGTTTAGCAAATATTTTCTTTGCAAGTAGCAAAGTCAGGAGGCTACAAAATGCAGACAGCTAACTAGTAAAATATGGAATGAGCATTTCAAATCATAAAAAAAATTATCCTACTAAAGAGAAAGTGGATAACTAGTGATCTTAATTGCTATACTTGGCTAATAGACAGGATTCTATCCCCATCTTGACATCTGCTCCAAACATGACTCAGCATTACAGAATCACCATGAAAAGAAGAGAGTATTTGAAAGAAATCGGGTTTGCTAAAAAAATAAACCAAACCCCACTTACTTTCATTGTGTGGAGAGAGAAGTTTCTTTAGGGTCAGCATTTCTTCATGTAGTCCATTGAGGATAAATCCCAAGTATTCTTCAGCATCCTCTTGCCTGCCCTGAATAAAATTAGGGGGGGTTTCAACATTTACTTTATTTTCACATTTTCTTTTTAACAGAAGGGTCAAAACATCAAACATTTAAATTTCTCCTTTTAAAGTAGCTCATTTAACAACTACTCAGTGTAAGGTGCACAGTCAAATAAAGTCTATCCTTTACTACTACAACAACCCCTCATGTTTAACCAGTTCAAAAATAACCAACACACTAACCAGTAACCTGCCACGAGCACCAAATGCACACATGAGCCTGAGCTGCTTACAGCATTTCTGTATTCCCAGTACAAATGCCACTTAATATATGAGTTGCAATATTTTTATTACTATTTCTTTTAAAAGTTCTATTAAAAGCTGCTGTTAAACCTAGGACAAATCAAAAGATGGCTGGAACTATTATCTTTACATTGAAACTAAATCTGAAACAGTACTCTGAAATGTGCATGGAGCTTCAAACACTGCAAGCTGAATCTGAAGCAGAAATTAACAACTGTTCATTTCTTCAATCTAAATCAATAGTCACCTTCTTTATAAAAAGGATGTTTCATTCCAATAGTAATTTTTTTCACTACTCTGACATACCAAACTTGTAATTGCCATTTTCCTATAATCCCAAGACAGTCTAGCTGATGAGCTATCAAGCTACTGGATCTTAGTGGTCTTTAGGCACCAAAGGTAATGTGTGGCTCTACATTGTTCTAACATCAGTGAAATGACAAAAAGGCAAAGGTTTCTGAATTGTACCTTTTCTGACAGACTTGACTTTATAACTGTCAGAAGTCTATAAATGTATGTAGGTTCAAAGGCAGCTCCTGGTCGGATGTCTCTCACAATTTTTTCACCTAAAGCTGCAAGGCAATAGAGAAGTCCACATAAATAACAATACATGCAAGTTCTTCTATATTATACCTGTATAATATATAACTGTATTTCAGAAACACAAATTATGTTTATTAGTACTTTTATTACAATTTTATTGACTCAAGCTCCAAATTCTTAAGACATAACTGTTCCATCCATAAATGTATTTTTTTTTAAATGTTCCCTCATCCTACACAGACTTACAGGTGGTCTCTTTTGATGGTTAACACTGGAAAGAATAATTCAAAATTATTACAATAGAACAATTCCAGTTCTGTTTAAATTTTGGTACTACTATTCTATTCAATTCCTACTTCAATTTTATATACATTTTAATTATAACAGATCACTTTTCCTCACTACAGAAAAAAATTCCCAAGCCCAAGGAGCAACAGTTTGACAGAATGGTCAACCTAATGGCAATGACAAGGCCTCAGAAACTCTTATTTGAAAGTTGCACAAACGACCTAGAAGTATAATAAGTTGCATAAGACAGTAAAATTTGTTTTACAGAAACAAAACTGAAGCAGCAAACCACAGAAATGTCTGAACTGTTTGGAAATCACTGGAACAACCAGCTCCTAGTGGTATTTTCTTATAAAGTTACATAAACACATTCTTGAAACTGTTTCTATAAGTTTGTAATACAACAGACTTGGGTTTAGAGATTAGAAAACCAAAGTTCAACATAACTTATTTCATTTAAAAATAATCATAATCATCACTGGTCCTAAACATGTTTTAGCAAAATTTGTAAGTAAGGAAGGAAGTGGAGTAAAATTAAGTGAGTATCAGATTATTTTGTTAGAAAGGGCACATTCTTAGAAATCTTAACGATTAAGTTACCCTTTAATAACAACTATTCTTATTGCACTTGTACATTTGAAGTGAAAAAACAACTATGACTTCTTGGCATGATCATCTCCCCCTGTACTGGGCACTGGTGAGGCCTCACCTCAAGTACTGGGGGCAGTTCAGGGCCCCTTGCTTCCAGAAAGATACTGAGCTACTGGAGCAAGTCCAGAGGAGAGCAATGAGGCTGCTGAAGGGACTGGAGGGAAAGTCTGATGAAGCGAGGCTAAGGGAGCTGGGGTTGTTTCACCTGGAGAAGAGGAGACTCAAGGGGGGACCTTATCACCCTCTGTCATTACTTGAAGGGAAGTTATAGACAGGTGGGAGTAGGGCTCTTCTCCCAGGCAACTAGCGACAGGATGAGAGGGCAGGGCCTGAAGCTGCCAGAGGAGGGTTAGGTTGGATGGTAGGAAGCCCTTCCTCACAGAAAGGGTGATCAGACACTGGAGTGGACTGCCCAAGGAGGTGGTAGAGAACCCATCCCTAGTGGTGTTTAAGAAAAGACTGGATGTGGCACTTAGTGCCATGGTGTAGCTGATGTGGTGATGTTAGGTCATGGGCTGGTCTTTCCCAGCCTCAATAATTCTGTGATCATCAATAAGGAAATGTGTATCACTCACAGAAAAAAACCAGCAGGTGCAAAGAGTCACAAAGGGGACCATGCCCCAGTACCTAAAGCTCTTAAAAGTATATCACACAGTGCAGATCCTTACCCAAAGCCTTTTGTCCCCCTATTCCCACTCACCTTGTTTTGCTTTAGGAGGTACAGGCATATTAGTGAACTCATTCATTAAACGAACACTGAAACAGAACGGAAGGAACAACTAGACATGAGCAGCAAGTTAAGACTTCAAAGGACAAATAATAAAATTAGACCATTGTCATTACCGACTGCCTAAAAAATAAATACATCGAGGAGTAGCATAATGAAGTCTGAGGAAAGGTCAGATGTAAAAATTAACCTGATTATTGCTAATGAAACCAAGGCATTAAATGAGTTCTTGCAGCTGTCATGGTTCACTTTTACACATTAAACACCACTTCAAACTGATATTCCTCAGGCAACATGAAATATTCTTCATTGACTGGTCAAGCAATTGTGAAACACTAAATCCACTTTAAAAGCCACGTATCACCCAAAAAACCCACGCACAAAAAAAGACTTCTGGGTACACATCAACTCCCTGCAACCGCAGTAAACAATTTGTTAGGTATTTCTGAATGAGCTTGGTCAGATTATAGATTATTATTTTTTTTCAACATCTACTTACAAACTGTCTATCATTGGTGTTGAGGTACACGGCCGCTGCGATTTTGAATACATTGGAATGGACTTCATTAAATGATACATTGGAGGGCAAGCAACCAAGGCTTGCAGGGTCTATCCAGTGGTATTAAGGAAATATTCAGAAAATGTCATCTGCATATTAACCAAATATTCAATTATATGTAAAAAAAAATCATATGCAAAACAAAACTACTGTGTAGACCAATCCAATGACTAAAATGGACCAGACGGATGGACATTTACCACAACATTAACAATGTACAGAGGTAAGCTAAAAACGTGCCATCTTGTAACATGCAGTGACTTCACTGACAATCTAATAACAGCAACAACTTCAATTAAAGGAGAAGGAAACACCGAGCCTAGGAGCAGGAGAAGGAAAAACGTTCATAGGGAGCACTTCATACAATTACCAACTTTAAAATTGGCAAGTGATAACTGCAACATGTTTTCTGAAAAGAATGGAAGCCAGATGACTGACTTCAAGGTCCAGGTGACAGTTCACCCCCAGCACTAAACGAAACCACACAATCCTGCTGCGATGGGGAAAACTTTGCAGTATAAAGCAGAGTTTGGAGCAGCCAGTACAACTAGAGCATATGCAGGGAGAAAATCCCTAAAAACATCAAAATCCCTGCTACTGGAGAACAGAGGAAATGTATTATAACACTGGAGGGTCAGAGCAAAGCGAAAGAGGCAGCAATCTCAACAGCTACAGCATTATTAACTTGATCCCTAGAGTGTGCAAAAATTAAGTAACAAATTCCCCATCTAACATTTTAAGACTGAGAAAATGGGAGCTAATACCTACAATCCTATGAGTGCAGAACTGGTTATATAAGATAAAAGCTCAAGTTTAAAGCATAATCGCTGGTCTGAAAATAGGTTATTGGGTTCTGCAATAATCAGTCTTGACATAAGAGGAAACATTTTTCACTAGCTTTCACTAGCAGCTAAAGTACATGTCTCCTAATGTCACTTGCAAGTGAGCCATTGCTAACATAGGAGATATAAATACATTAAAAATATTAATTGTTATCATACAGCACTGAAGGAGAAAGATTCCTGTTATCCAAGGAAAAAGGTTTTTTCACAGGAAATTAGAACTCCACTACATTAAGAGTGAGCTAATCTTCTATGCCATTGTAAAAAGGATTATTTTAAACACTGTATTTAAACAGACAGTATGAGAGGAACAGCACAAAACCAGAACGCTCTGCTTTACCAAATTGCCTAAACAAAGCCTAAGAGCAAGAACAGTTACTTCAACTACAGAGAAATAACCACTTGAGTTAATGACAGAGTCATGAGTAAACACAATTAGGAACTGATTTTCAATCACGAGAAAGTTACAGCTCTGAAATATTTTTACAAAGGTCACAAACTGCAAACAGGATTGTGCAACCTGGACACAAGGTTCAATGATCCAAAATACCCCTGACTTTACCCTTAAATATTTCAAACACAGTAGTAGGGTATGAGAAGACAAACACTTTCATAGAATACTTACCAGAACAATCCAGAAAAACTCTGACAGATACAATATACAAATTTTAACTTAAGTGTATTAATTTTTTCGAAGGTAAGGATACAGCATTGATGTAGCACCAGTTTCCTTTGTTGATCAGCCCTCGTGGTTGCAAAGACACTGGTTTATGTATTAGTCTTACATTTTCCAGTATTTCTGCAGAATGAGAAACAGTAAATTGAGCATAAACAAACTGCACGTGTGAGTCATCAAAACAAACATCTGTTGACGCATTACAGAAGAACTCAAACCAATTAACAAGATTGCCAGAAACTTCAGCATATCATTTTTGTTCCATTTAAACACTGCTCATGTTCCAAATCAGGCATATTTCTTCAACCAAAGACATCCTAGAATACAGTCAGAAGGATGCTGGTGCAAAAACATCACGGTAATCTGAAAACTGAGACAACCTATTTGTCCACATTTTTGTCTTTCTAAACATCAGATACTTTCACATATGTATATACATAATACAGATACAAAATCCCATTGGCTTTAACCCCTTGCCACCGATTCCATCAAGTATTTTGCACATTATTCTCCTCTGAAGAGAAATTAAGCTGATCTCGCTGTCTCAGTTTACGTGTTTCAACAATCACTATCTTATAACAAAAATATCTTTGTGCAAACAGGACAGACAGATGTTAACATGATCTTCTGAACAGTATGTTTTATTCATTGGTTTAAGACTTCCAACAATCTACAAGATAACAGGCTTACATAATGTAAGGTCTGCCATTTGCCTGCTTTCCAAAACTTAAGCAATAGCCCAAGTTTAAAAATTAGAAACCACTGCACACATAAAGTCTGTCTCAGTTACAAAACTGAGAGGACAGGGGGAGTATTTTCAGGAAGCCAAATCTGTTATTTAGGTACCTAAATGAAAACTGTTTAATGAAAATATTGGATCTGGATTATTTTAAATCTGCAAATAAGGAGTATAAGAGAGAATAAAATTACAAATAAATGTAGCAATTGTCTTCCAGGGGGGTTATTTGCTTTTTGTAGTATGTGTGAGGGCTCCAAATCCCTTATGTTAGTGTGTAAACCTAAGAGATGGAGCAGTTCACTAGAAAGACTACCTAAGGAGACAAGATAACATGATATAGGTGGAAAAGTAGAGGACAAAGCCACAGTTAAGCAAAGAAGGTGGCAAAATTGCTAACAAAATCCATATTCTTCTACTTCCAAACTATCTCTTTACATACAAGATCACATTTTCTGCTGGCATCACCAGTTCTAACCAACTGAAACCAAGTCAAGAAAGACAAACTATTTAAGACAGTCTTGTATTACATGAACAACCTGACACATGAAAAGAGAGATAGCAAAAAGCTGAAAAAGTAAAGAAATCACCTAGCAGAGAGCCTACAACACAAAAGTTCTTCTGGCTTGAAATATATTTGTTATTACATGATGAATGTCCCAGTATTTCAGAACATACTGTTAAAGCAGCAAAGTTTGAAATGCCTTGTGCACACATACAATCCTTCTCTTAATGTAACTAAGTGCTGGCTGAAATTAGGATGAAAATTAGTTACAACTATTTATTTCTCAGGGCTACCAATAACTTATTTTATCCTCATTTTTGTACTGGAGTAAGAAAATGTATAACTAAGACCTTGAGCATCCTCTTGTGGTCATGAAACTGCTTTGTAAACAATGTCTAGGGAAATTAAGAGTTCTTTCTTTTAGCATAAAGAATTCATTTTGTGTACAGCAATTACATTCAATACCACGTTTTCATCTCATACCTAACATTTATATAACAGCCAGAACTTTGACAAGAGCATCAGAAGAAAAAAAAAACGCAGAGCCATGATAAAACTTATAATTTCAAAACCTGTTATAAATCACACATGTGACTAAGCAGGAGGATTTCACATTCCCTTTGGTAGATACAGACTTGTGAAACATGGCCCCGATTTGAAAACTTATCTAGAACAGTGTCATCACGTTTAGAGTTTTCTGTTGCTAAACAGATGTGTTTTGCACAAGTTCATTCACTGCGGGATATTATTAGAAATACCTGTAATCAATGCAAGTCCAAAGTTTAACAAAAGAGAAGCCATGTGGCCATGGTCTCTACACTGCAGAGATACATGTTATGAATTAGCCGTTTAATTATTTACTTTGGACCATTATTTAGCAAATACTATGCATGTCATTCAGATCTTCCTTCACATGTGGGTAATGATAAATGGTAGGACAACCCTGTTGACTAACCCTAAACAGAATTGATTTGAGTGCAACAGGTTAAATTTCTGAAGCTGTTTATAATGAATCCTGAGTCTCCCGCTCCACTACATGCTCTTGGGCTCGCTGATGTTTATCAGTAAGAACATTTTTATATTCTGCAATTTTGAAACATCTTAGCTCCAAATTAAATCAACTAATTCCTGTCTTCTTCTCTACAGTCTTGGGAGTGAATCACCACCATGTTCCCTGATTTATGTATTTGAAAGTTAGACCACCTAATAATCTCATCTGAGACAGAGTAAATCCAAATTTTCCATGTTTGCCATGAATTTGGTTTTCAGATCTGAATTCGCTTTTCAATGCTGCACTACATCTTCCTGGAGAAGTAATGCTCAAAGTCTGGCATTTTCACAGGCTCCTCAACAGCAACAATAGTTGAAGATAACAATAGTTATCTTACATCTAAACTGTTATTAACATACACTAGAATGTACAATAAAACCTTTGTCCCCTTCAGCTATGCTAAGGACACTTACCAGCTCCCCAGGACTTCCAGAGCCTTTTCTTCTCTAATACAATTACCAACCATTTGTTCTTTGACCGTACGCCTGCATTTAATTTCTTTTCCAATGTAGCCTTCTGCACCTGCATTTACTGGATTCCTCTGCTAATTTAAACTCACTCCAGACTTGGTCAGATCTTAAATGATTGGTATATTCATCTGAAATTCTTCCTACTATAAACAATTTTTTATGTGTGCTGTGAATTCCATCATCCCTCATGAAACGACTGCAAGAAAACATGATTCAAAAAGTCATTTTAAATTCTCTCACTGAACTTTTTCGTCAAGTTACCAAGAACAGTTAAAAGACCGCTCACATAGCAGCTGATTTTCCAATCACTCCTTTCTCTGCCTTACTTAGAACTTATATAAGGCATTATTAACAATAATCAGATTACGCATTTGAGCAGCTACTGTGAAACATGGCCGGAGCATTTTACTTCTTTTGCAAATATGGATCATTTATTACTTTATTATCTCTCAGAAACACTTGCCCTAGCATCTAGATTAGGCTAAATAAAAATGGTACAGAGGGGCCTAACTGCTTCAACTTAAGTGAGAAGATTTTCTAATTTTGCTTGCTGAACTCAAGATACTGCAGGTCCAGACTTGACCTGTGTTTAGCACCCTATGGCACTTGTCAAAAATTCAACGCCATCTGAGTTGAAACTAATGAATTCACAGCAAATCCCAAATCAAGATTTCAACTCAGCCTCCCAGAAAAACAACTGTCAGCAGCTACCTCTGAAATCCATCACTCTTACACAACTACATCAAGCTCGGCACAAGATTTGAAATACACATGGAACAGAGCAAATGGCCTGTCTGGAAATCATCTTCTGAATCTTGTGTGACATTTTTTGAGCGTGGGTCTAGGAATAAGGCACCAATGTGCCCATTTTCCAAACAGGACAGGTATTTTCCACAGAGCAAAGTCCCTATTAACACATTTACCTTCACTTAAACATTTCATACTGAAATCGCTAGCATCTGCGTTACAGGAAATGCAGTGGTAGAACTCCTACCTAAATCCGTTACAATAAGGAGATGAATTCTGTTCCCTGGAAAAGGGTCTATACTATTGAGTATTCATCTGCAAAACCAGCCAGCCAAGAGTGAATGTGCAGAAGAACACAGTATACAAACTGCACTCCTATTTTAATACATTAAAGACAAATTAAAAAGCTCTGCTCCCACCTGGTGGCAAAAAATAGTACAGAAACAGTACAAGGCCAGAAAGTTAAGTTCAAGCTGAAGCAACCTGGAAAAAGATAAAACTTTCTCGTCTATGGCAAGCAGTTCTAGATGTCTGGTTGTGACAAAATAGGTAAGCTATCATTTAAAATCTTAAAATTTGTTAGCACAGGGACACCACATGCCAGATTCCTGGGCTCATACAAACTCTAAGCATCTCCTTACATTTAATTTTTTCAATACAGTCAAGTGCATTTGTGACATCTAAGTGAAAAATACATAGAAATATATATTATTCTGACAGCTTTTCTCTGAACAAACAAGTTTAAGTAATGAAAGTGTGACTAAGGACGGGGTGAGATACAGGCATATTCTTTTGAGGTACTCTGAACAGAAAATCTCCAGGTGAGCTTCTGCTTAGAGTAGAAAACTTCCACACCAAATCTGTCACACTGTCTCACACCTATCACCTCTGTATTTGCTCATGAGCTCATAGCATCAACAGCAGGATTTTGCACAGGCCTTTTCACATACAATTTCATATTTAAATAAGTATTTTTGTTCTAAGATTCATGAGTCAGTGACAAAAAATGAAACCAAGTCGCCATGTTTTTATGTGTTTTCTGACTGAATCTGCAAAAAACATCACACAGACATTCTAGAATTTCTCATTAGAGCCACAAACATGACAGGGCTGATGGTCAAAGCCTTTGTATCACGCACTGCCTCTCCTGATGTACCCTCTGGATCATTTCTTACGGTTATTCTGGAAGAGGCAATAGCTAACTTTTGTTTCCAAATACACTAATATTGTTTGCAATGGTTAAGGATAATTCTGCAGTATCTGAAAGACAGAACTCTGCAGGAACAAATCAACAACTATTTCCTGAGTTAGAATTTCTGAGTCAAGACCTATTTACATGCTACACTGAAGCTACTGTAAGAATCCAGAAATTTCAGCTACTTGGGCATAAAGGTATTAACACTCTTCCCTTCTCAGAAGGCTTCAGAACACTGTAAATACTGGGTAATATCACACACCATCTTCAGAAGAAAATTTCTCTAACAAATTCTCCTTAATACAATAGCACAGAGCTGAACCCAACCCACCGACTTAAAACGATGAGCCACTTAAACATATTGTTTGACAAGCAGCAACAGTTTTACCACATCTGGGATAAAGACATGGCAATGTCTCGATGGAGTGTTTACTCAGGGGGTCGCAAACTGGCTTATTTAAATTACATCCTCCACAGCAGTGTTTGAACAGTCACATTAAAGAACATTAACAGAGGGATCTCCTCTAGTGATATTGCACGCTCCTGTTTACAAGCAGGAGTTAATATCCTTCCAGTGTAACATCCACTTGTGTTTATTAACTATACCTGCAATCTTTATGGCTACAGGATCCTCTGAAACTGGAACAGGTCCCTCTTTGACTTCAACCTGTTTTTCAGGGACCAGAGTAGATGTGGCAGGAGGGGTATACTTAGTCTCAACATAGACCACAGATGTGGAAGCAGAGGGCTTGGAATTGTGAAAAAGACTAGCCCACGATTTTGCAGGCTGATTAACAGGGACTGATCCTGCAACCGGGACTGTTGCCTCAGTAGTAGGTGAAGCTTCCTCAGGCTTAGCTTGGTCTGAGTCAGTGCTTTCCACAGTGTGCAACTCTACCCCATTGGCAGCTGTGTCCTCACCAGAGGATTCAAGTGTTTGTCCATTAGTAACGCCAAGATTTTCAGTAGTATCAGTACCAGCATAAGACTGAACAACAGCTGTCCTTAAAGGGCTATCTCTGCCAGTCTCTGAGGGGATGCAAAACTGTTCAGAATTAGTAACACGGCATACCTCAGGCTGCCCTGCAGTCCTGGTATTGTCTAGTGCGCTAGAAACAGAATCATCAGAGACAGCTTCGTTAACGAAGTCCACAGAGTTGTCCGGGCTGTTGCAAGTCCTTGGTGTGGCCAGAGTGGGTATGTCTCCTGTCAGTTCCGTATCCTCTGTGCTGTTTAGTCCTGACGAATTTGCATGGCCATTTACAAGAGCTTCTGTGGGAGTGATGCCGTCACTGACATCTTCCAAGTAACTGTAGTAGCCAGGGGGACGCTTTTTCTTCTTTTTACGCTCCCTTTGTCCAAGGCCTCCAGATAAGCCATCATTTTCAGCATTAGAACCGCTGTCCAAAGTGAGGGTTGGATCACTGAACTGGCAGTCAATGGAGTTGTAGTTTGTTTCACTCAAAGTATCATCAGGGGGTTTCTGAGGAGGTGCACAACTGAGAATGAATTCTGGAGCCTGAGGATTTAGAGTACTTGAAATACTGTAGTCGGTGTTATTTAGTACAGTTGTCTGTGTCTCAATAACTTCATTAACACCAAATTCAATCCTCTGATACTCTTCCCCTAGACAGGAGAAAGCAAAACCTGACTTAGTGAATATCATCTAATAAAAAAAGCTACAAGAATCAATAATCACATACTTTCCTGCAACTCAGAAAACAAACTACATTCCCTCAAACAAAAATAATTCTTATTCTCCATCTCAATCCTGAGCACTATTGCAAAATACAGTTTTCCTAAAGATAACAGAGCACGATGCAGGTTTTCTTAAGCAGAATATATTAAGTTCCAAATCATTGCACTGTTCCTGCAAGTAACACTCATTAAATTCACCTATTAAGAAAGGCAATTAAAGCCCAATGACTTTAGCAATATTCCACATCAAGTTACTGGATAATTGGGTAGAAAATATGGTGCAATAGTGAACTACATATTTCTAAAGCCAGTTTTTTCACTGACAGTTACAACATCCAAGACTTTACCTGTTTAATCTCTAACAATAATTTACACATGTGCAGATTGGCTTTTGGGGGTGGTTTGATTTGGTTTTCCTGGTGTGTAAAGATTAATCACAATCCTTGATAAATGATCAATATTTGCATAACTATATGAAAACAACTCTAATTGCAGCTTTGAATTCAACTCATCAATGCTTATGTTATCACTGTTGAATTCATTACTACATAAGAATACGATACATGGGACCTGCATAGTTCTGTGACAGAAATACACCTCAACATAAGTCATCATTTAATTACTTCCATTACTATCAAATAAGGAGATACATTTAATGAAACCAAGTCTTAGGAATGTTAAAGACAAGCTCACATTCTAGAATGTAGGAGTTTTATAAGTCATTTGATGATAGGCGTGTTATTGTTACAAAGACAATCATTTTAATATTTTCTGTTTCCTTAAAGATGGAGGGGCTAAAAACCACATTTCCAATTTCTAAAGCTGTTACTAGGGAATCAAACACCACCAGATACTGTTTCAAAGGGATCTAAGCAGATACAAAATTCAATTCCAAACATGTTGTACAACTTACATTATGTATGATACGTCAACAGATGTGTGTTTTCAAGCGTATCACAGACACTCACGAAAACTTACGATGGTTTGTTGTTTTAAAAAAAAAAAACAAACACAAAAGGAATCAACAGCTCCTGAGGAAAAAAAGTTACTTCACACGACAAAAGAAATAATCCTATGGGAGGGCCACAGCTAGCAGCAAATGCTTTGATATATAACTGTCAGCATCACCGTTTTGAAACTCTGTTTTCTAGAAAACTCTGCGGATGCAAATTTTAGCTTTAATAAAAAGTAGTGTGAAAGAAATGAGAATCTCTAGGGGTATGTATTTTTTATATCAGATGGAGAATCACAAACACTAAATGTGTGCTGAGGTCTGACGTAGAGATGCAATACCAATGTATTATGAGCTAGTGAAGAAGAGGATTACAATACACATGTTCATTTCTTTTCTGCTGTGATCTATTAACCTAAATAAGAAGTAAAAACATTTATCAATTGCAATCTTGCTGTGAGTCAGACTGAAAGAAACAAAAAAAAAAAAACAAATAAAACCTTTCCACACACATTTGATTCATCTAAATCATGTTAATAAGACGCTGAATTTCCCATCATCTTCCCCTCTTCCCTGCACTCGTGACAAAGCATTTTCTAACACCATGTCTGTCAATCCGCCCTTCACCAGCTACTTCTGCAATCACTGACCGGCTATCACCAACCAGAAAAGAGGACTCAAGTTTATTTTTAAAAAAATCATTAGCCTAGAGGCATAGAGGTGGGAAGCTGCTGCCTGACCTCCACTTCAGAGAAAAGGACTGAGAGATCTCAGGCATCATCACCTTCCTGCTAAGCAGCGGCAGTGTCTGGCTGCCGGCACTGCAGCCTGTCTGATCTGTCAGCACACAGAGCTCCCTGCACACCAGCCACAGCTTTACTTGCTTTCAGTAGCAGGACATGGGGGTTTAAGGGATATGGGACACAAACCCACAACAGAACTATTCCCAATTAGTTCATCTGCTGACAGAACAACTTTAGTTCAAGCATGAACCAAGAGATAGTTCTTTACCCTTTGTTACAAGGCTAAAAGCACACACAAAGACTGGTACTACTCAATACTCCTCGACCCTGACTAGAAGGAATTATTTGGCATGTTAAAATCCCTACCAATTTAAAATAATCTGGGACTCCTGCTTCTTTTCAAAAATTCCAGTTAAAGACTAAAATTTGAAACAAGGAATATGTCTTCCCTTCATGGGCGAGTTAAGCCTACCACAGCCAAAACCTCTGCTCTCCTCTCTCCACTGATCTCCCAGAACTGCGATTATCAAAACCTTACCTAATGGACAAAGTAATCCAAGCAAGTATTTATTTCCTGCTTTTGACAAATGCTTACCATACACTGGACAAGCATGGGAGCAAACTCAGGGCAAGTGAGGAGTAGAAAACACATCCCTTACAATTATGGCATAGGGATAACTCAGCTGAAGGCGCAACATGAACGTGTATGCTAAAATGGTGCCAAAAGCATAACGTGTATTCTAGCATTTAACATACAAACTAAATTAGGAAGGTACGGCTGTGGAATTGAACTCTATACCCTACAGGATTAGAATAAAGTATTTCAGTAGCTACTGGACGGTTAGTTGATGGACTGACTGACAGAAGCTCATTTGCCATAACATTCTATCAAATTCATTTAAACAAAACCCAAGAGGTAATTTCTTCTACTTGTTTTGACTTTCCATTTTGCTTCTGGGCATTGTTGTTTCAATCTAATTCATGGTGCTATTTCTGAATGGACTGAAACAGATATATCTGTCATGAACAACATGACATGCATATTGAAACAAGTACCAACAGATGCTCCAAGGACAAAGCCTGTGCACGATAGCAAAAGCTGTGAACACATAAGTACTAATTAGTCTGTGAAGAGAGTTCTGGTTATTAGAGCTACAGCCGTGATTTGATTATTCCTATTAACGTGTCCTCTAACACCATAACAAAAGTTAAGCATTTAAGTACAGAAAAAATTATACTATAGGGAGTGACAACATGGTCAGTGCGTGTCATCTTACTACAATTATAACCTTTCTGCATTAGCACAGCATTCCTTCATAGCTTCCTCTGCAGCCATCACAGTGCCAATACGCATGCACAGTACAGTGCAGGCTTGTTAAAGATGTTTCTCAGGCAAAACCTAATTTGCTGTCATTACCTAATCAGGGCTGGGAGGGGTTCTCTCAAGGTCTAGGAATGATCTGAAAAACATTTGTACAAACCAACTTTCGTATGGCTTGTGAACATTAAAATCTCAAGTCTTAAAGAACAATGCTTCAATTCATAGTTAGTCAAAGCAATAAAGGAATGGACACTCCTGTCAGCCACAACAGACAAATCATACCATACTTCCTTAGGTTTTCAAATTCCTACTTAAAACTACTCAGAGTCCTAAGACTGGTCTTGTACTACAAGTGCCTGAGTTTTTCCAAAATGTTGCATATCTGCTCTCAAGTGGGACCTGTTGCACTTCTCTGTGGGTAGCTGTCTTATTTACTTATGGAAGTGCAAGGCCAAAGCATGATGATAAAGTGTTCTTAAACATTAGTATGTACATTTGGGTGCTGTCCAGTCTGATACTTGCATTACTCTGAAGATCTGTATGTCAGACATCATTATGATCTCATAAACACTAAGTGTCAGCTTCCTCATTCTACCCTGCTTTAGGGGTAAAAACCAAACACCTGACACTTAAAATAAGTGTGAAGGTTCAGCTTAAAACTATAATGATGATCACATGGCAACTTCTGCTTAACTGTCATCTTTATGTAACTAGGAAGAGTAAAGCCAGGGTAAGGTGTATGCGTTGAGAGACAGCTGATGTGTGCCTGTTACAGCTGTAAACCAGGAATTCATTTTTACACCATCGTACCTTCATCAAAAAAAACAAAACACCAAAAACAGCTGAGCCAGACAGAAACAAGAGTCAAAGGGAATGCTGAAAGAGCAGTGCTTGCAGAGCTGTCTTCGGGTTGCAACTGCTAGAAAAAAACTCATGCTATGACTCCCACAGGAGGGCCAGCTGAACACACATTAGTGTGATAGCACAATCAAGGAGGAGTAAACATGTCCACCCTAATTTAACAGACCTCACTGCAGTAATCTTAAATGCTCTCATTGCTCTCATTCAATACATTTTTCATTCCATATATTTTTACAAAAATCAACCTGTCAAACACATTCAAACACCTGCTAAATGAGCACTAAATATTAAATGTAAAGACAAGTTTTAGTAAATCTAAGGAAAGCATCACAGCCCTTAGATTTTAGGGGGGTAAAAAAAAAAGGATATTGATTCTTACCAAGATAAAACTTACCTGTGGACTTAATCCCACATGAGACTGTATCATTGTATGGAGGGAGCTGTAGAAAAAAAGAGATTGCATTTATTTAAAGAAAAGCAGCTCTACTGACATTTGATATGTTCTGTTTGAAATACCCAAATCTTTTTAAAGTAACATCATTACCAAGGTGTGATTTTTCTGAGACAATGTCTTGAACTTCTGCTTCTATATTTATCAAATCCTACACTGTAGCTTCACATGTCCTTGCAGATCACCACAATTACTGAAAGATAATCTTGGTTACATACCACAGGCTCATTGATTTCCCAAGTAATTCATCTCACAGTTTCAGGATCTTCATCAACAATAACTCACAATGATTTTAAAATGAGGAACACATCTTTTTAGACAAAAACTGAAGACTGACCAAATTACCAGTGCAAGGAACAAAGTCTGGCACAGGCAGTAGTAGCAGCTAAATCTTTTTACATTCAGCCTGCTCTGTTGCCCTTGAATGTTTCAGTTAAAGGTCAGACATATTTAACAGAACCAAGCTAAGCCTAATATAACCAATGCATACAGTTTCTATCAAGTTTGCAAATATGTCTGGAATAAAACACTGGCATCATTTTAAGCTCCTGGCGTTTCACAGAGCCCCTGCTGTTGTACAGCCACAGGTGGGCCACTTCTAATCCCTCCCTTGCCTACGTCCAAACTCCCTCAAGCAGCTGAAAGGTTTCTCCTGTGCCCACATGAACTATCAGCCATTGCTGCACTGGAGTCCAGCAGCTGCCTAGAGAACAGCTGAACCGCTTCTGCAGTGGGAGATGGAACACAGAATAGCATTAGAAAACCGCTCCCAAATTACTAATTATAATGGTAGAACCATTATCAAAGATTTCTCCATTGAAATCTTTAATTCTCTGAAGCTACAGACACTGACACACTGTATTCTTAATGCACTGTAGACAAGAGTGGAAGTGGCAAGAAAAATATTCCTAAAACTCCATGATTAAAAAGTGCATGAAAAGAACATATCTTGTCAAATCCATCTATAAACCATAATACATCTGTATACATCAACTCCTCAGGTCAAAAATGAGACTTGACGTATCAGGAAGACGATCCAAACTGCTAAGAATCTATTATCCATATAGTAGAGAGATTAACAATGTTACTTCAAAGTCTACAGCCACCAGTTTATAAACCAACTTGTAATTCTTGTTTTTCTCCAATTCAAAGGGCTCAAGGAAATAAAGAAAATACTTAAAATTTTGAAAATATATATTGTCTACCTATCAGTGCCCTACATGTCTGGTTAATCAACAGCACCTTTGCAAAGCCCAGAATTCTGAGTTAACCTGTTTCATACAACTGGGTCATATGAATTAGCTTGATCAACAGGTATCTGATAAGAACATGAATTAAAAACACCATGTATAAAGAGACATTCTAGATTGACTTTTAGCTTTCACTAGTCCCTTGCCTCAGACCACCCTATGGTCTATTGTAAGGGACTCCAGGAGGACACCAGCATGAACGGTTGCTAGGACACCCAGAACTGGCACTGCATGCACAGAATGTATGTCGAACACCACTGCGGTGGTATTGTCTCACTCTTGCCCTTCTTGAATTTTACCCTATTTTTTTGAGACCATTTTTCTCTGATCTACACAGTGTAAAACTAATAGGCATAATCTTTATTTCGTCATCCAGGTAATTAAAACTTTGGACTGAACCAGATCAAGGACAAGCTTAAAGAACATTGCTCAAGACAATTATTTTATTTTGATAGCTAACCAATAAGCAGTACACAAAATGAAGTAACACTGCCTGTAATGCTGTAGGTTCGTGCTTCCCCAACATACTTTATGAGAACAGCTTCATAGAAGATAACATCACTTTCATCTTCCACAATGTAAGCATTAGAACAGCTGATGTAGGACACACTGAAGGTGACACTACATAAGACACAAGCGTCACTCTGCTGCTGCTGTATTTAATGGTGGAGAAAGATCAATACAACCAGAAGAATGATGCATTACAGGAAGACCTAGTCTGCAGTACTTTCCACCTACCAGATAAGATACTAAACTCAGGAAGAAGCTCTCTCTTTCTTTCCAAGCTTCCTGCACCTCCCACCCAAACCATTGACTTCATGCACTTTTATTGTTTAGAAGACTATTATAGTAATTATACTTGGAAAATTAAGTTACAGGAAACTAAGTTGCATTAACAACAGTCATCAGATTTGCACAATGGATTTCCCCATCCACAGTTGGAGTGCCGGCTTCCTTTCTGCTGAGCAGGGAGGACAGAAACAAGGATTGCAGCATTGGAATAGAAACATTTGGAAGAAAAACACGGGAATTCACCTACAGGAAAAATATTTTGCAAGTCTGGTGATGAGAACAACAGCATAATATTCTTTGTTTGAAAGGAAATATATTTCTTCATTCCCTATTAAGAACTACAGAGGTTAAAAGTCTACAGTACTATCTGTAGTATGTTAAAAACTCAAACACTCCAAGACAATCCACAGTGCTGCTCACTGCCAACTGTTATTAGTTCATTACTGATCCACCTCTCGTTTCTGAGACCTCACACACAGCCTTCTTTCCAAGCGCAGCTTTGATGCTCAGTAGTGCTCCACTCATCAAAAAATATTAAAAACTCCTGTGCTTCCAAAAGCTCACAAGACTTAGAAGCTATTAAGAACATCACTGAAAAAGTTTCTCTGTCAACCTCCAAAAAAACCCAATCAAGCAACAAAGCAGGAATCAAAGCTGGACTGGATAACTTACTTCACATCGTAACACTAGTGTCAGCTATTCCAGCTCTGAAAGATGACAAGCCAAAAATGGAGTAATTAATCTCTCCTTTCTAGATGACTGACTTAACATACACAGAAAACTCCTGTTCAATATCGTCAGTTTGTAGATTAGCAAGCAAAGAAAATTATTTTTGAAAACTATCATTATCTGTCAAATGAACATAAAAGACATGTGGCTTTTAAATGTTATTTTTAAAAGAAATTAAAAGTAGACCTTACCTCAACAGAGCATCGTGGAGTCACAAAGAACTGATTAAATTCATCAGGACTGAACTCCCCAAAAATATACTAAAAATAAAAGAGAGGAATCTTTGTTAAGAAAGGATTCATATTCAATACAACTATAAATTCAGGCTAAAATCTATTAAGGCATAGCATTTAAAAGGACTTGTGTTGGGGAGCCAGAAGCTCACCTGTTTGCACCACAACTCTCAGCTTAACTCCTTTCTAAGTGCTCAGCAAAGTGCTTTAAGTTCTGAAACTGTACACATGTTTTCCTTCCAATTCTCACTAGAGGCAATCACAGCACAAACTGCAGCTCATCCCATGACCAGCTGTAAGCCAGCACATAGGATGAGAAGTTGCATCAGTTCATGTAAGGCCCACATACAATGAGGTCTTTCTTCTAAAGCAGCACCTTTGCAACAATAAAACCAAGAACTACTTTTCCAGAGTTCTGCTATGTGAATGGAGTTACTCACAGGACTAACCCAAGCGCATGAACATAGGACTGAAACTGCCTAGGTGTACAAAATGTACAAGGTCTAAAGATTTTTGGCACGGCTGCTCTTAGAATTTTTCTTTCCCCAGCATTATACTTCTGCACCATTTTAGATATTCTGCATCTGTACTTCTATGGAAAAAATAAATGCCTAACAAACCCACAAAAATCTCACTCTAAAATAAGAGATTATGATTAGTTTACAGAAAATAAGACATTGCCAACAAAAAGCCCTGACATGTTGGCACTTCATAGCACCTGGAAGCTTCTATGAACTTCCACCACCAGCTGTAATTAGCTGAGTAGTCATCTGAACATTCAGGACAGCAGATACTGGGACAGAAATAAACAGAACAAGGAGCTGAACTGACTAAAACAGACAAGAGAACTGGAAAATACCACTAATAATTCATTCCTGGCATGTGGAAGGATATTCACAGTAAGAGTCACTAGTCACGAACACTATGGAGAAAAGCAGGCTGGTTTGGCCCAGTACCTTACTCCCATTCTCATTCCTTTTCAGTGTTATCTGATGGTTATTTCAGACAACTGCTGTCCTCCTCCCTCCCAGCAGTTCTGAAAACTTTTTCAGCAGTGGCAAGTCTTGCTCATGGTAAATCGTTAATCTTGGGTCTATCAACATACAACTAACTACACTGGGGAGTTGAACCACAGAAAAGGTCTAGCAATTCAAAAAATGTCTAGCAAAGTACAGGCTGTTGTGACGAACTGCAGGATCAGCAATTCAATCACAGTGCTGTTTTAACAGAATCATTAAAACTGTAAGAGACCTCCAAGATCATCAAGACCAAGCAAACACCACCATGCCCACTAGAAAGGTGTTTCAAAGGGCCAGGTACATATGTATTTTTAAAGCTTCAAAGGATGGTAACTGCACCACTTCCCTGGGCAGCCTGTTTCAATCCCTCACCAATCTTTCAGAAAATTTTCCTGATGTTCAATCTAAACCTTCCCTGGCACAACTTGAGGCTCTTCACTCTTGTCCTACCAACAGCGACCTGGGAAAAAAGACCAATCTCCACCTCTTTACAACCTCCTTTCAGGTAGTTGTAAAGAACAATAAGGTCTCCCCTCAGCCTTCTTTTTTCCAGACTCACCAGTGTCACTGGGGGACAATCACTTCTCTAGTCTTGCTGGCCAGACCATTTCTGATTCAGGCCACATTGCCACTGGCCTTGACCACCTGAGCCCGCTGTGGGCTCATGTCCATCAGCATGTATCTCTGGGTCCTTTTCCAATATGCCATTCTCCAGTCACTCTTCCCCTATAGCATTGCACGGGGTTGTTGTGAGCGTTCGAACTTGCCACAACTCATGTACTTTCTTCATGTGGCTCAAAGCCACATAAGTTCATAAATTTCAAAGCTTAATTTTAAGCTAAATTCCCCAGCAATTACAAACTGTAATTTCCTGACACACAAAATGTGATGCATACATAATCACTTACATGTGAAAAGAATTTAACAACTTTAATGCCCCTCAGTGGTTTTAAACAACTATTTCACAGAATCACAGAACGTTAGGAATTAGAAAAGACCCTGAAAGATTATCTAGTCCAATCCCTCTGTGAGAGCAAGATCACCTAGATGTTTATATAACCTGGTTTAGTCAATAAACAATTCTAACAGTCAAACTAACACTTGTGATATCAATGCTTGAAGCACAGTGAAACAAACAGTTAATGTTTTAAAAAAACCTTCACACATCCAATTGCTCTCTACCAACTGAGACAGTACTAACACATAAACAGAACTGGATCCCTAAATTATACTAGAGTGAATGGCTTCATGATTCTTGGCACAAGACTTAAACTTGTCTTATCCACACAGTGCTCAGAAAGTCATTTTTATTTAGTAACATGCCAGCTAGAATCTTTCATATTCCAAAAACATGCCTAAAAAAAATGCTTGCTGAATCATAACTGAATTATGTATTTAGGAGAAATGTTCGATGTCGTCATGCAACAAAATGATAATCTCAACTATACAGTATTAAAGGTACATAAACCTAACCTAAATTCCTCCATGTAATAATAGCCTTCTCATTTGTCAGTGTATCACAGGCCTGGTACTCTCCGGAGCAAGAAAAAAGTGCTTCTTTTTTTAATTAGGGAACACAAGACAAAGGTTAAACCATTAAAACTATCTTAATGGAACTGCTGTACTATATAATGCTGTATTCACATAGGGAAATATGTCTATGCAACTACTTCATAATTGAAAACAGGACATTAAAACTTTACTAACATCTAATCCAAAAACTAATTCGAGTCGGACTACAGCTCAAAAAACACATCTGATTTGGACTCAAGAATTTAGTTTCAATTTTGAGGCTTTATTTAACAACACTTTATACCTGCAAACACAAAAGCACTGCCAAAAATACTGTTTCAAAACAGATTTATTAGGCCATATGACTGATGGCATTAACCCTACCCAGCTTAACCCACCCTCCAGTCCTCTCGCCTCTCACATCAGCCTCATCTCAAGAAACAGATTTCTGCAAGCACAACAGATTTTTCTACCCTTTTCAAGGTATTGCTTTTTCTCTTCAGCACACAGAACACAGATATCAAACCAGTTTACAAAAAAGAATGTAGTGTGGGTAAAGTTACTGCATTTTAAAACACCCTGAAATACAGCACTCTCTCCCTGCCTGCTGTCCATCTATCCTCCATCCCAACGGAGCCTAATGGATCAGCATGCCTGGTGCTGCATGAAAGATCTCTCGCAAGGAAATACTCAGTCTAGCTGTGAAACAGCTTCAGAAAGACATTACTGTAGTACTTACTCTGAGCTATTAATTCAAACGTAGGCATTTCAATTGCAGAAAACCCTTGTATAAGTAGTAAGACTCTTCAATCACTTGCATTTTATAAAAGAAATACACACAAGAAATAATCTTTTTATCAGTACGAGCTTTTGGGGTCCCAGTTTGTACACTCTCAATTCTTGTAAATAATTTCAGAAGCTTAACTTTCTTCAAAACTGATAAAGAAAATCTAATACTTAGAACAAGCAAACAGAAGTTTAATTGAATTATTTACAATTTCTACAGAAGCTACTTACAATCAGCATTACTCTACCCCACACTCTCTAAGTAACTTAAAACACACAGCAGAGACACATCAGCACTCGTTAAAACCTTGCCAAAGCCATTTCAGATTACATCAGTTCCAATTTTGGTATTTTCAGGTGTGCATCTGAGTAAGAAACAAATATATCCCCAACGATGACATTAAAATAATTCCTTTAAATACCAAACTCTGATCTGCACAACAGGGTATCAAACTCTAAACCTGTGTGCATGTCAGTGTTTCAAGTTCCCAATCATGGGTAAGAGGCTGAGACATCACCACAAAAGTTCATACAAAAAAGTAAGGTTTGGATAGTGGTCAGCCCTGTTGCAAGCGGGTGGTTGCGCCTTGCTCCGCAGTAAGCTGCTTGTCATCTGACCATCACTGACAGTCAGTGCATGAACAGCCTCTTACTCTACTGTAACTGTAGCCGTATAGTTGCCTGAGCAAAGGAGATGCACAATTACTATGATCATACATGCAAGCTGGCAGCTGAATTGGTCTGATTAGCAAAATCCATACCTAATACCATCAGCCACGCATAGATGGAATGGCAATACAGAAACCTCAGATATTAAAAAAACAGACAAATCTCATTTTAAGGAAAACAATGACACCCTCCCCTCCAAAGCTTTCTCCAGGCAAAGCTACTGTTTAGAATTCAATTACACATTTCAAAAAATAATTTGCATTTGTATTCCTCAGACAAAGTCAGCATTTGCTTCAGAAACACTGCTAAACAGTGGTCTAATGATGGAAGTAGTACTTGATAAAACAAAGCAGGACTGATGCTTATAAGACAGAATCCATTCTTTGTCCAACACTGGATTTGGAAGAAAAACTGTAAGAGAACATTAAGGGGAAGTCTGGACAATTTCCGACTGTAATGTTATCCACCTAGACTTACTTTTAAAGATACATAATCCCTAAGAGGCTTAATTCAGAGTTAAATCTGATCTTCTTTTCCTTCTCAAACCATTTCTGCAACCTATGTAGAAGCTTTCTGTTCCCTCTCCTGGGCAGGAATCTTCTCTCACTTTTTTTGAAGCACAAATTTCATACTGCAATTTGCCTGCTACTCTTCAGATGATTTAACTCTGCAGAGCAACCATTAACCTTGGATTAAGGGTATTCAAGGATCTCTTAAAACACCTCAGCATGGTGAGCTGGATTTCTGCCACAGATTAAGAGTAATGTCAGAACAGCATCATATAAACTTCAACCATTTTCCACTTGCAACTGGATAAGAACAACAGATGGAAAATAATTTTTCAATCAAGATACACAAGTTCTGAACTTCTGGAAGTTTTCAAATGTGGATATCTTCTGGCAGATGCTCACGTCTGAAACCAGGAACAATATAAAAGAAATGCTTGAATGAACCTTACAATTTAGAATGCATTGTGCAGGATGGCACAAAATATACACAAAATTTTACCCTTCAGATAATGACACTAGTAACAGCTAGCACATATTTTACCAGAGAACATCAATGCAAGATTCAGTATACTATGAACAATTTTTAAATGGTGTCTGTTTTAATATGAAGCTGCTGATGTCATGGGTGCTTCAGGTTTTAGTTTTCTTATGTTACCAATGCTGCAGATTTTGTCACTTAAGTCTGGAGACTGAATTAACAACATTCTCTTTGAGAATGCTTTGGAGAGTAGAACAGGGGTAAAAAGGAAAAGTACAACTAAATTCCTGGAAATGTTTGAAATAACCAGATACAACTGTAGTTCTGAACTGATTTCTATGTGACTGAAGAGGACAGCAAAACATTTGTATCTTTGCTCCTTCTTTAAGAATTTAGAATTGTGAGACTAGAATATTATATAAATGTATGCAGATGAGAATGTTTTTCAACATTCAAGTAAATCATATTTACAATATGTTTTTTCTGTAACACAAGTCCAGAATACTGAATGAATGAGACTATTGAAGCTGGTGCAGCAGAACTGACTTAGACCCTGTGTTTCCAAAACTCACACGTGAACTTGTGTCACCAATTCAGTTTGAAATGCTGTAAAGGACCAAACTCCCCCACATCGAGTACATGCCTCTCAATATTATCTTTAAATAAATATTAATTTAAAATTCCTCTCTTAGAGTAACACCTCAAACTCTGATTATCAGTTGTTGTTTCTAGTAACAACAAAACTGGAATCAGTTTCTACACTAATCTGTATAATGGAGCACAACATACATCTACAATCCAACAGATTCCAGAACATCTTGAACAAACATTTTGTCAGAACATTTACATCTTCAAGAAATATACTGCATCTAGACTACAACAGATACTGCACAGAACAAATTCACAAAACAGATCAATGCAAGAAAATTTGTTTTCAAGCACACACAAATGTAAGAGTACTTTTGTATTTGTACACCAATCACTGCAACTGACTAAGTGGCATCTTCACTATGCAGACAGAAGCTTCAGCAACACAATTCCAAGGAAGAAAATGAGGCTCTATGAAGACCCTATAGGATTAAAACATCTGACCTGCAGTCTCTCCCCACGTCAACTGTTTTTTGCTGTGCTCTCCTTAAGCCCTTAAAAAAAAAAGTAAATCAATGCTAACGTTAGCCACTGCCTGTAATGAAATCTCCACTGGTCTTCCAGTCTAGCAACACAAACACTCTCCTGGAGGAATACAGGGAGGAGGAGTACGTGTTACAAAGCTGCTTGTCCTAGAAAAATGGGTAGAAATAGCACTGCTGATGCATCATCATCTTGGCATCACCTATGCTACGAGAAAGCTACAAAAATGAAGTGTCAACTTCTGCTTTCATGAAGTATTAACGTGGCTTTCATCTAATAAGCAACAGCTTCAGATCTTCCAGTTAAATTAAACTGCAAATACTCCCATTTCAACTGCGTCTCAAAAACGAGTTAAAAATACAGCTTCTGCTTAATGGTGGCAGGGAATAAAAAACAGTATCTAAGCAGAAGGCCTAACAAGTCAAAACTAGTTCACATAAGAACTGAATTATGAAATAGTTTATTGTGTACCAGCTATAAGATCTTGCTCACCAAGCTACTACTACAAAGTGAACTTACTCTTAGGGTTCAGGATATGCTGGAGTAGAGAAAGAAAATGAACCGTTCAGGCAGGAATCTGTTTTCTAGCAAGGAAAAGGGTGGACGCATATGACTGCACTTGGGTTTTATCAGCAGAGAAAAACACTCTTACATTAGTCATCCCAGCAGCAAATAAGGTATTTTTCTCCTTATCCTTTACTTCTATTTCATTTTTTATCAGGGTTTGTTTTTAGGTTTCTTTCCTGGAAAAGCATTTGAGCTAAAATCCATCAAATCCTAGTACACCAATAATTATGTCATTTGATACAAGGTTTTCAGACTTCAAAATCCACAGAAATTGCTGGATTTTGTTATAAATACATTTTTATAAACGTTTAACCAAAGCTTTCTATAAGGAAATTGGTAAAATACTTATAAAAAACGCACAACAATCTGTGAGACTTAGGGGTTTTATTTTATGTTTCCGTTCTGAATTTGCAAGAACCTATAACCAGATGCTACGAAAAACAGCGGCCATGTTTACAGCTGTTTCACAACTGAAATAATAGTGTTGTATGCAAACCAGTTCCTGAAAAAAAATCCTCTTTATGGAAAAGTAAAGCGTATTTTTATAAATAAAAATGTATGAAAATGAAGTTGTACTTTAAAGAGGAGCATTACCTATTAAAGGTTTTAACAGCTGAAAACGCAACGAATCATAAGCAAACCCTTCATACATCTTACAGTCCTTTATCACTAGCCTGAAGCTTAAAACTAGAACATTAACAAATCTACACAGTGCCTGGAGAAAGATCACAGCTAGGTAAATGTAGGTCAACTAAGCCCATGAGTCAGAGAGCAACTCTGCCTGCCCACCATTTAAGCAATCAAAGGCTCAAAAATGTAGTGCATGACTGTACCCTCCCTTTCCCACCTCACCCCCCCTGCAGCCCAGTTCAGCGGTTCTTGAATGTTATTACAGAATTCTTACAGCTGAAGTTAAGCATTTTCCACACATTTTACATGAGTTAATCTGAGGGGGATTTATTCCATTGTGAAAAAAAAAAAAAAGAAATTATCATTCTCAAAAGCTTTTTTCCTGAGTAGAGGAAAAGCCAGATCATGGGCTGGTACGAAAGCACAAGCTGGTGAATTTTCAGATGTAGCCACAGTGATACTGGCAGGGCAGTACATAGCATTACTATCCTAAAAGCAGCTGCCAGAGAGTACAACTGGCCCACAGAAGCTGCCTATAAAATTATCAAGTGCTGATTGTAGTAGTGGCAGTAGTGGTGGGGGGAGGGAGTGGAAGAGTAAAAAAAAAAAATACAAAAATCCCATCACCTCCCACAGGCACCACTGCATTTCTGAGTGCTGTGTGATACAAAAAAGACTCATCTTCTGGTCTCCAAAGCAGGACTGTCCCAGCAAAAAAATTCTGATGTTTCACATTCAAAGGTTTCATCAATTAGTATTTTCCTTCCATTTCACAAAACAAAATGAAGCACATCCAAACCCTGCCACAACCGTATCTTGTAAATGACAATAATACAAAGATGGCAATGCAGCTTATATCACTTACATGTGATTGATTATAAAGCAAAGGCCCAGTGACAGGAGGACAGTACAGACATGTTATGTACCTTGTAATCTTAATCCTATGAGAATGCATCACGTATTCTTGTTAAAGAAAGCATCTTCCTTGTAACTTCCACTGGAACTCAAGGTAAGAACACAAACCCCTGAATTACAGAGACAGCAAAGAGTAGTCATTTGGAGACTACAACAGGTATATATGGAAAGTCCACTTCAGTCAGCAAGCAAAAGGGAAGATCACAATTGTCAGGGTTGATCTCAGCTATTTGGAGAGCAAAACATGGAATTTCTGACATCTTTACACCAGTAGCTACAAGCCCACAGAACATCTGCCAGTGATTCAGGGCAGTAATATTTTTCCATCTATTTTCTTGCAATGTTAAATCAAAACAAAAGCCAAAAAAATACTTTCCTATTACATTCTCCAAGCGGGCAGCCCCTGCAAATGTCAAAAGAACAATAAATACTTTAAAAATGGGTACATAGGTCTTTCCTCAGTTTTGAATTCAAGAACAGTGGTTGGTAAAACACTTATGGCTAAGACTTTACCTTCACACCCTTGAAGAGTTTGAAAACATCAGCTTCACAATCCAGTTGCCCATAATTGAGCAAACATATTTACTTCAGGCTCTGCAAGCTCAGCTTGCACTGAATTAGTTGCTAATGTGCAAACTGTAAAGACTTCCTATGATGAAGAGTAAAATTAAGTCCTAGATTATTCTAATCTAGTATAGCATGATAAGTACTGAAGAGAGAGAAGGTGGAACATGAAGTTACTCAAGATCACAGCCAGTTTAACTACTATTTTATTACAGGTATGGCAGGCAAAACAAACCCTTTCAAGCTTTATCTAACACTTCCCAGTAGAAAAGCCTTGGTGTTAGTCATTTCTTTCTCTGCCAGACTAAAATCATTAAGGCTGCAACCTTTTGTGCCAAATACCTACAGCACAACAAACTTCTAAGAACTCTGTAGTAAAATCAGATCTGCATCTGGAGAACAGTGCTTTGGCCACATTAAACCACAAATTGTCTTTGAACACCTCTGCAGTCTACCCAAATTCCAGACATGCTGCATAAATCAGCATTATTCTGAGGTTTACAAAATCTTTATTTAGCAAGTATTTTAGCGACTAACGTTTTGAAAGGCTGCTTTCAACAAGCTTCTCTCAGTTCCTCCAGGTGGAGGAACAGCACACGCACTATCTATTTCACCATCCACACAGCTCATAGCACAGAGGAGCCAGCACATTCCTACCCCAGAAGGCAGGATGCTCTGGGCTACCAGAACAAAGACAGGCTTTCCCTGTAATGGCTTCCAGCTAGTAAGTCTCAGAGGTGCTGGCAGAGGAAAACCTTACTTCTTATATGCTTACTGTACCTGCATTTACCTCACAGGCAACTTTTGTTCCCCGAATTCATTATTTCAGAAAATAAAACTAATATATCTACATTTGGATGTTCTTAAGATAAATATAAAAATGTTAGAGCTCTGGAAAGAAAAAGTGTGAAAGGACCCAGTGTTAAGAAATTAAGTAAGTTTAACTATAAGCATATTTTGAAGTGTTTCCAGAAGACTACAACTGGCTTGATGAGGCCAAAAATTAAGAACCAAAGTTCAATGAAAAGATTACACAGGATCTTAAGTTCTTGGTAGAGACAGCTGAATTATCATCCCAACCTCTGGAATTGCATCATCTTTTCTACTGTTAGTCAGACGGCTGTTTAATATGGTTACAGCAACGTGCATCTCAGCTCCTTTAATAATACTCTCTCCCTCGTCAAGTGCTTTCCAAGTACGCAAAGCTGCTAACCTTGCAGATACAGCAGAGATTCACGATTGCATCTTATTAATTCAGGTAAGGAAATTAAACTAAAAATTATACTTCTAAAATCAAGTACACAAAGCTACAGAAAACTAAAGACTGCTTGTATCCTATTTGATTCCCACTACTTTGTGTATTCTCGGTATTTTATTTGCTTATTCCCACTACTCGTCTTCATAGAGAACTAATACCTCACAGTATCAATACACAGACCTATCCCAGGGGACAATCCCTAGGTAGCAAAGAGACTGGCGTTCCAGTTTTTCAAGCAAGCTTCAAAACACACTGCAAGATAAAGTACAAAAAGAATGGATGGCCTCTGAATAATTGAAGCTAGATGTGCTGAAAGCCTAAAATCTATCCCTAACAGCACTATGGCTAGACAAGTCACCCACACAGAGCTTTTCACAAGCAATTACTCAGGGTAGGATTTAACGTGGCTAAGATTAGGTGAGGTAAAAATTAGCTACCTAGACTCTGACAAGGAATATGGATTACCACCTTCAGAAGGCAGTTGAGCCCACCTGTCCAGGACTGACATGTCTCTTCTAAAGGTCTAACTTTGCTTCTCAACCATAAATGTTCAAAGTGCTGAATGCTGAGAACTACAGCTGAGTGAGATTTAATCTACAAAGTTTAGTATTAATCTAACATGGTACAAAGTCCTATCAAATCCACATTGGCCACCGAGAATAAAATAAGACAATGCAAAAGTTAATGACAACCATGGGTAACCACCATGATAAGGCAGCAGGAGAAAACTCTGGCCACTCATGCAAAACAAGCACTTACTACCTGCTCCATTCACTGAGGCCACACAGGTTTTACTCAGCTTGTTGTAATCCCACCTCTTCTCCTCTGCCAGGTTCTAGCACACACTGAATGATCAGAGATGATTATACTCAAACTTCAGGAAAACTTCCAATAAATTTCAGGTGAATTTATTTTTTTCCCCATTGGGGAAAGGAGAGTTGAGAGAAGACAATGAACCAGTGTAAAGCGAAACATGGAAGTGGTCAGGAGTGAGAAAAGAATTGGGACTTTCCCCTTTTAAATTTGTGACCTCCAAAAAGTGAGTTATAGTTTCATAGAGAAACAGGCAAAAATGAACAGGTTAACGTGCAAACAACACAATGATTGATAAATGACTCAATGGGATCACAGAAATGGAACACAACTATCACAAAAAAAATAAAGTTTTCTATATTTTAAGGTTTAACTACTGAAGTTTGGGAGTTATTCTACAGAGGTTCTTATTCCGTTTTCTCCTTGCAGGAATCCAAGCCCCTTGCACTATTCCACCAGGTGACACACGTACATGCTGTATGTCCCCTGGCAGACAGGACACCAGCTACTGTTGGGATTCTCAATATACACACAGTTACTCATCTCCTCTACCAGCGTGAGGTGTGTAAATGGCAGGTGGAAACCTGAGAGGATCTGGCACAGCTCCTGAGAGCAACTCTGGGTTTTGAAGGGGTATGCAAGTTAAAATGAAAATTGGGACACCACACATACACCTCCTACTCCTGAGATAGCTCTACACCTTAAGTATCTGCCACATAATTTAGAGTAGAAGCAAGGCAGCTGTTAAAACAAAAACCCAGATTAATACAGTGATGCAATTACACACTGACAGTAAGCATATTAAACACCTCTCTTTAAATGGCAGCATTAAAAGCCAGGTATGAATATGGCTGTAGATTTACTATAGGTCCACAATGATGGTGATTTTAAGATTATTTTTTTGTTAGGTAGCCGATTTCAGAAGACCAACACTGATGACAGTGCTACTTCACGTGTTGCCTTACACAAGATCTTGTGTTAGAATGCAGGTTTTTTCTGCAGCTATGAATGAACAGAATGCAAAACACAGCGCTCACAGCATTTACAACATTGAAAATAGTGACTTTTTTTGCTTTCCAAAGGGTTACAAGGCACTAACCCAAACTTTGACATATGATTACTGATGAAGCCCACAGTGACACAGCCCATGTACTCCCTCCATCCAGGCAGGAGGTGGAGTCACCAGTTCCTTGGCCTGCACATCCAGCCATCTACACAGCGGAATATCGACACACAGCAGGGGAGACAAACACAGCACAGCTCTGGCTCTTCCGCTGACTCACTGCAAGGGCAGAGTCAGAAGCAGCTGCTGCCTGCAGTGTCCCTGCTCACACCCCTCATCCCCTCCAGCACATCTGCAACTCCAGCACCTTCCATCATAGCCCTCATCAACCTACAGCACAGAGCGCATTATGTTAGACCCCGTGTAAAGATTAGCAGCACTTTACCATCTAATGCAACAACGATGAAACTACATCCTCATATCTCAGCCTGTATATTGTGAATTTGTCTATCTTTCCACTTTCAAACACCATCACCAGAGGCACCTTTCAAAAGAACATGTTTATCATGTGGCTGTACATTGCCTCTTTTAGTTCCAAACCCAATAAAAAAATTCCTGCAAATCATAAACACACTTGGTAAACATGATCGGTCACTCACAGTATTGTTCAAAATGGCTGTATTGGCAACTAAGATGGAAAACACAAACTGAACTAAAGTTTCAAATTAATCACGTCTGCCATTACCAACTATTGAGACCTGGCTACTCAGAAATCACTGTGGATGTGCTGGACACTCATACTTGGGGCTGACCTTCAAAGATAATGTAACGCTCAGTTGTGCATTAATTACAAGCACTTTTTTCAAGCTGTCGTAAAAGAAATAAATTTGAAGCGCAAGCTTATACTAAATTTAGTGTGCGAGCCAAACAGCTATATAATACCTTAGCTCCTGGCTCAGCCCTACGTTTACTGACTAGAAAAAAATGTGAGGAATTCAGACTAATGATAAAGTTACGCCATGTGAAAATATTGTATGTACACACATGTTACATAGCTCAGGAGACAACTGAGCTGCTCAGCACATACTGCTCTGGCAATGAGGGATCCCTCCAGCCCACCACAACTTCTCATCATGGTACCCACTATTACTAGCAGCAGCACAAAGAAAAAAATGTTCACAGCAGTTCCAGGGGTGAACACTTATGAGAACTCAGGGAAATCATTATTTTAAGGATGCAATTACATCAAAGCAGAAAACCATAATAGCCTTTATGTGACAATCATTGGTACTAAGTGCAACGTGTGTCCATTGCCTTTATCCTCCCCAGCTGGAGAAACTCTTGAGTCTTTGGCATATGGGATACAGCCTAAGCCAGCATACACTGAGCACTTACAGTTGTTTTGACATGCAGCAACAAGAGGACCACCACAATTCAGTGCTGTGTTTGAACAAAGGGCAAATTCAAAAGACCAAGCAAGCAAACCTGTTAACATGAGCAAACTCAACAGCCTTATTTCTGCTGCTCTGAAAGCTGACTGCTCCTCTTTCACACTTCTATGATTCTGCTGCACTTACATTTTCTGTTGCTTGCAATGCCAGGGTAATTTTATGTACTGCATTCTTGCTTGCTATGAAACCATATTAACAGCATAAACCCTTTTGTATTGTTGCAAGTTTTGTTAGGGAGCTTTCCCTCTCTGTGATTCATGGAAGCTTAAACTCCTCGTTAAGGGACCACAGCCTGTGGTCACAGCCTTTAGGTGAGGAGAAGAAAATTAGTATTAAGAATTGCCTAACTAAGTTGTCTTTGACTTTTTTCCAACTTTCTATCAATTACCTACAGTATTTCACAGAACTTTTCAAACAGTGGTAGCTTTGGGTTTGCATCCCAAAGGCAGCAGAGGAACAGAAAGCTAAGTTTTCAATGCTTTAGAACACTACAGCACTATTTCTTTCTTTCTTAGGTAACAGCTAGCTATTATTAGCAACCATATGATTTAATGGACAGAACCAAGTAGACTGGAACTTAAAGAAAACTTGATTCTTCTTGCAATTCAGCTGTGAATTTTGCTGACAATTACTCTTTCTGCTTTATTTTCCTCTCCTTTTATCACACCTACTCATATGTAAAATGAAAAGACAATCCCATATTACATACTGCTTTAGCACCATTTTTAACCAAATACCTAAGTAGAATGGCCCAAAATCATTATTTGAGTGTGATTAATCTAACTGCCTGCTGCTACCACTAAACTACACAACTGAACTTTTTCTGTTCCCCTCTCAGTTCATACTAATGCCTGCAGCAGGAATCAAGGGAATTATCAATATCTTGTCTCTATTTCCCCTTTTTTCCTGCAGAGCCATTTCTTTAACTCCTCCTCCCTTTTAAAGAAGGTTAGCTTTTAATTAACTTCCCTTTGAAATTTATATGCAGGCTGTTCCAACCAAAGCCATGTGAAACAGGAACTCTCTCACCAGCCAGCCAGGAGCAAGAAAACCTGTGGTAGGATACCTACCACCTACAGCATCTGAAGTCTTGATATGTTCATACAAAGAAAAAAGCACATCTCAAATCACTCTTGTCATCAGGTACATGGTGATCCCACCTGCACTCTCGAAGTTTTCCATGCTGATAACAGGTGATCTTCAGCCAACTTACACCACGTACATGTATTTTTTACAATGCATACCAACGCTAATTCTGTACACATTGCTGCTGAGGCAGGTATGTGTGTATGGCAAAGCTGTTAAGTACTCATGAAAATAAGCACGTTACAGTGACGCTCTAAGAATCACTGTTGGTAACAAGTTGCTACACTACTTACAAAGGAATCCCACTCCAGTAAGGCAAGACATTTTCAAGACAAAAGCTTTCACTTCTTTTCATGAATGATCTATGACCTCTGTATTTGAAATTACACTGGTAAATCCACGGACAGCCTGCACATTCACGAGGCAAAACGAAGGGGGAGATGTCTGAAACACTAGAGCAGGCTCTAAACGTTTGAAAAACCATGCCCACTGCACTGGGGAAATATAGCACTGCTGCTCCTGCTAGTATGTTCAGTTTGGTTCAAACATAACAGAAAGGTGTCTTTCATACAGAGAATTCTTTGAAAAAAGTACTTTCTTGTATATTCTGTTAAATAGATCTTTTCACACAGCTTTTAGGGACATGTTGTTCCTTACTATTTCCTACAGATAGGGCATTTTTCTCTTTCACCTCTAAGGTGAACCTTAATCCAGGGGGTTTCTTTTTTTAACAAAGTAAAAAAAGTTACAGAAACCTTAAGTGATTTTCCAGTTTGTTAACATCATAGTCAATGGAAGCTCATTCATATCTCTTTATTTTCTACTATACTTTCAATGCAGTAACGGTCATTGCTTCTTTTAAATCTCACAATATGAACTCACATACAACACTGTAAGCAGCAAAATTCCCCAGAAGTGCTTGTGGATGCTTCTTAGGTTTGTGCAGCACTAACATTAGGGACTATCACACATCTCACAAAGGCTTTTCCTAATTTTGTGTTCAACACATGCTTTTCTATAAGGTGTAGGTTCTAAATAAGCCTTACACAAACAACTTCTAAGACCTCTGTGAGGGCTACTGTGATTTAAGGTACCTCCTGCTTAACTACAGGTGAAGAGAAACAGACCTTGTAGCATATACCAAAGATCAATAAATCTTATGCTGTCAAATCAGGAGGAAAAGCTCTCATGTGTTTAAAAATATCAAGAACATCTGCAATTAAATTAGGTATTAGAGAGTCAAATACAAAATGAAAGAGAGTAATGTACTTCAAAGTTTTACTCTATTAGTGTTAATGAATGCATTAACATGAGCCCTAATCTAACAAAACCCTTTAATGTGTTTTAAAAATAATCAACATGGCACCATTACTGGGAATACTTAAAACACGTAGTCTTAAGCACATAGGTTACAATTTAGTAATACACAAGCAGGGTTTAGGATCCCAACATTAAAGTACCAGACTGCACCATTATGGAGCGCCCGCGCATGTGTCTATCTATACAGGCACACACACATGTACACACACAGTTTTTCCAGCATGAAGCATAACCTTTTGTTCCATAATCCCCAGTTGTATGTTTAATGATCACACATAAAACACTTCCATCAAAAAGAAAAACTGCAGTTCCAGCATGTTTAGTTCTTTGGAAATGAACATCTACATTGCTGAAATGGCATTAGAGTGACAAATGACTATAATCCAATGGCCCAAGGCCAGCAACTCCTATTACAACAGATTTGCCTGTTTTGTACGACACAGCATGTTGCATGTATATCACTAAACAGAAATGAGACTGCTTGGTTTACCTATAAACAAAACCCCACTTAACATTACAAGTATTTTATGTGAGTGGAAAAAAAATACGTGTATCTAAGCAACTGCCTACAAAAAGCGGATTTATTAATAGGTAAATGGCTGGATCCATTCTGAAAAGTCTCTAATCAGTGCCACAGCCTAGAACACGCAGAATAAATAGCAGTGATTCACAAAACCTGTGGAGTTTATTCTATTATTTGCATGCTGAAACACAATTCCAAATTTAAGTTCTATGTCAGTTTTCCCAGACTTCCTTTTTTAAGTTAAGCAACCCACATTCACCCACTGTACTCTGCATGGATTCACCATTCACATTTTAGAAAGGCAAATGATACCTTCTGGCTACCTAAACTTGCAGCTTCAGCTGCAGCCTCAATTCTCGAGACCATACAGAAGCCTCTAACAGCTATTCACTCCAGAGGCAAAACTCAAGCAAATAGATGAACCCAGCCCACTCTGAGCAAAGAATGTGGGGGACCCCCCCCCCAAAAAAAAAAAGGGGGAGACTAATCCGGTTTCTTTCAACCCTTTAAAATGCAGAGCAGCAACCGAGCAGGACAGGGTAAATGCAGCATTACAGCACATGATGCACTCAAAGACCTCTTTCTAAACCCACCCACTGGTAGCCCCTGCCCAAAGCCACCCTTCACTTTGTGCTCAGGGTGTTCCCCACAATTGTCAGTGTTATTTTGGAAACCTGACCGACAGAAATCACATTTTCCCTCTCTGACTGTAAGGACACTGTATCGTTAGACACATCGGCATGGATGCAAGGAATCTCACAGCACAAGAAATTAATCGAGCTGCGCTACAACCATTTTCTTAAGATTATTTTGAGACAGACTGATTTCCTAATCAAGGTCACCCACAAACGTCAGGCATTACACAGCAACGACAGTACAGAAAAAAATGCCTACAGACTTCTATCTCTTTTTTTTATTATTATTTTCAGTACAGCACTGGCTTAAGGGAACATCAAACTACACCCTGCCAGGGAGCAACACTCCAAGCCAGCCATAAAAGAGGCAGTTTGCAGTGCAGTATTTCATGGAGTCAGATTGCATGCTGTGTTCAGAGTTCCAGTTATTCTGGTTGCCAGGCCAGACTCAAGCTTGGGTGAGGATGAGCAGCTTATGTGCTTTTTCAGCTTTTTCTCAACAGAAACTCTACTGGTTTTTTTACTTTGGCCGGGTTTGGGGGCAATACAGTACCTTTAAAATGGCACCGAGTTAATTTGACACCACAGTCATGGTGGAAGAACAAAACCACCATAAATGATTCATTCTGCTATGGTATCCTTTCTTCTGCTTAACTTGTTTTCACAAGATTTATAAATAATGTGTTCATATTGATTCCTTCTATGAAAAACAATTGGAAGAGTGGCTAAAACAACTGTTCACACAGCTCCTACAAACTATTACTCTTTTCAAACAGGGAAATAAGTGGGGGTTTTAATCTCTTTATTTTAAAGATTTTTAGATCACCCTGATGACAAACCCAGTGCTACATCAGCTCAACATCTGTAGCTCAATACAAAACCTATGGTGCTACAACAGTTCACTTCTAGCCCACATTAGCAAATGAAAACACCAATTTTGAATATACTCAGAACTCACCCAGAAAACTGACAGCAACATTAAAGGATTATGAAATAACACCTAAAACTGTATAACCATATACTCATGTGCTTGCTGACTAGCTGGACACCCAAAATTAATGATTTTGAAAATACACGATATGGTCATGTTCCATGATTCATTTGTCACAGTGTGAAAGCTGACTGATTAAGTACTTCTGCCCACTATTACATTAATCCATAATTGGCAAAAATCTGACTATGCATTTTAGGTATTAGAAAAGCATGTTTGTCTTGAAGACTTTCCTTCCCTGTGTGATGAAACAAACTCTCAGTTAGGGCACACTCAAATTACAGTCACACGGAAAAAACAAGCACTTTTGCCCAGGACTCTGCATTATGACACAAACTTAATGATTAAATGATGTTATTTATGCTTTGTGCTCAGAATAGGCTATTTTCATCAAGGTTCCAAGTTCTTTCAAAAGAAACACCTATATGTTCAGCTTCATCCCTGGACCTATCTTCAGGCTCTCCATCTAGAAAAGTCCAAACATTGTTGCCTTACTTCAGCTCTAGAGTATGTATTCACGTCAATCCCTAACAGCATTTAGTAAACTATTTACATCAGGCAAAAATAACAAACACAAAACCCTCTGTGTTTAACAACAGGAACAAAGCAGGAGCTGACAGGTATCTTGCAAATCTGCTCCCTAGTTACATATAAATTCAAACAGCAATCAACCCTCACAAGACTTAACTATCTACCTTTACCAACAGAAGGGGGTTGATGTAAAATAGCTTATGTACAAACTATTGCTAAAGATATATTTACAGTCTAGTTTTAATTACAGCCATGTGGTCCTTCACCATAAACTAAATAATCAGCTACACTTTCATTTGGTTTGGCTTAAGGTACATCAGTTTAATCACCTACAGATACAAAAATGTCCTTAGCTCTTGTAAATCAAGGGAAAAGATGAACTGTGAAACTCAGTCTTATCAAATTGACCATAGGCACTACTGTCTAGTACTGAAGGAAAGAAGACACTATCTGGCTGGACACTGAATCTTTCTGATCTATGCTCATTCAAACTGTCGTTAGGACACCAAAAAGAAAGACTAAGTGAGTTTTCTCCACATTTGAAAGAAAAGTTGAAAGACAGAAAATTCTAAAACAATTTTAAATAACCTCTAGAAGCTGCAACTGCCCTCTGAACACCCATGTTAACAAAATCACATTGCTTCTTCTCTCAAACATAAATCAAGCTGGGCAAGAAATGTCACTATAGCTTTCAATGATTACAACCTTTTCCTTACAGATAAATCATTGTCGGTGCCACCACCGATCAACTTTGTTAAATCTGCACCTTCACTGCCCTTTAAGAAAAAAAACCCTACAAAATTCAGAATAAAGCATCGCATTGTTTAAAGACCTTACATTTCCACGAAGGACATTTTCTGCGACAAAGCATTCTGTTTCTTAATTAAATTATCTTTACCACTATCAAAGTTTGCTGAACTTTATTATTTGCTGAAAACAAAGTTATATGGAGCCCAGCAAACAAACACTTCAGCGCACGGCGGCACACACCGCCTTAGATTCTTGCTTTAAATGGCTTTTTGGGGGTAGAAAAGCCTTACAGGAAAGAAATAGCGAAGTTAACCCATTCAGTGATTTGCTCAGAGACCACAATAGTTTCGACTGGGAATCGCTTTTCATTTGTAGAGAAAAACTACCACAATTGCGGGTTTTTTTAACTCATTACAAATCTTTTGGCCGGTTTAGCGAGCAGGAGCCGGGGAACAGGCCCTCGCATCCCCAGGCCGGGCAATTTTGCAACACTCAGCCCTTTGCACCCCAATGCGCTGAGGCCGATTGAGCATTTGGGCGGGCGGAGGCGGGGGGGG
>VZRI01010370.1:427251-448919 GCA_013397515.1 Upupa epops | reverse complement strand
GGCGGGAGGAGGCGGCGCGTGCGCAGAGCCGACGACAAGTGAAGAGGGGGCGGGAGGGCGGTGCCGCCCCCTGAGGGGGAAGCGGGGCCGAAAGGCGGGAGAGGGGGGTCGCTGAGGCTGTTAGGTTTCCCTGGCGAGGCCGCGGGCTCCGAGCTGCTGGGAGCCCGTACCGTGACAGTGCGGGGCTGCCCAGTTTCTGTCGCGGGTCGTGAGGATTCGATCTGTGTCTGTAACAAGTTAATACAGTGACTGGGGCAGTGTGGGGATTTTGAGGGGACTGAGGCATCACGGAATGCTGCCCCCACCCCAGACAAGGAGCTATTTAATTAATAGCGTATTTTCTTCCATTTATTAATTTTTTTTACGCCTTAAACTACCAAGTTCCTGCAAAAGTCCATCTGGGAAGCATTAGAGAAGATGGAACGTTGCTGTGAAAGTTGAAGGGGGAAAAAGAAATGAAGTTTCTTTAGGTTTTCACTGGAAGACGATTGATCCATCTCTGCAACAGTCTCTCCTCTCTCTGTGCTCAGGACACTAAATGGTTTGCCCTGTCAGCAACTCTGTGCTCAGGACAGTATATGATTCCCTCTGTCAGCTCCTCCGTGCTCAGGACAGTGCATGATTCTCTCACCTCCTATGTGTTCACTACTAAATGATTCCCTCTGTCAGCTCCTCCGTGCTCAGGACAGTGTNAGACGATTGATCCATCTCTGCAACAATCTCTCCTCTCTCTGTGCTCAGGACACTAAATGGTTTGCCCTGTCAGCAACTCTGTGCTCAGGACAGTATATGATGCCCTCTGTCAGCTCCTCCGTGCTCAGGACAGTGCATGATTCTCTCACCTCCTATGTGTTCACTACTAAATGATTCCCTCTGTCAGCTCCTCCGTGCTCAGGACAGTGTACGATACTCTCTATCAGCTTCTGTGTGCTCAGGCCACCAAATGATTTTCTCTATCAGCTCCTGTCCTTGTGGCTGACACACCCTGCCACCACTCCCTTTCTTTTGTCTCTAGCAAGTGCTGTTCTTCTGTCCCAAGGCAGGGAACTAGCAGCAAAAAACGGCTGTTTAATATTAAAAAGACAGAAACAAAAAAGGGAGACAAACCCATGAGGTGTTTGCATACTGTGTTTCGAACATCTGAAAGCCCCTCTCCCCTCGGGAGTCTAATTTACAAGGTAAATAACGGGGTGAAAGCTCATCTAGTTGCAGGCAAAATTCTCTTGTGCTCACAATACTGCCTGAGTAACCGGGCTGTTTCTGCTGGAAGGACTGCCCCTTCCATAGCTGAAAATACAAATGAGCACAGAGCCTGAAAACTAGCTCATTCCGATGCCGGTACCACTGAAAGTCAGAGCTGGCGGTGAAAACTGACGTGGGCAGTGAGGATGTCACTGCTGTAGTTCAGCAACACTTAATACACCTTTGGTTTTACCCCAAGTTTCAGTTTCACTGTAAAGTCTGTTGACATCTTACCACAATATTTTGTAATAGAATCACAATCTTGGGTTGGAGAAAAACCATCGAGTCCAACCAGTTCAGAAATGAAACCCTAATACAAACTAACAAAATAAGTTCTGCAAGTTTTATCATCATAATGCTTTGAACAAACTTTCTTGGAAGTTTCACTCTCAGTTCTATCATTATTTTTTTGCCAATTTTAGTGGTCTGTTGTTGGTTTATCTCTTAGTGCACTGCACAAATCAACTTTATTTCAGTTCATCTCTCATGCCAGTGGCCACGAATTCCAGCTCCCAAACAACATGTAGCTTTTTCAACTTCAACAACACTGGCACTGTATTTTTCTTTCTATGTATCCATGTTCTTAAGGCTCACGGAGTAAAGGAATGTTGCTATTAACACAGTCCTGACTTAAATTGCTTGTTGAATTCGTCAAAAAGGTCCGTGGCTATGGAACTAAAGGGTTGTCTGGCATTAGTTAGTGAGCTGAATAAATTACTCGCAAGTTAGCTGCCTCCCTGTCACTACTGTAATTATTCCTGTCGTACTGTAAATGTAAAATGTGTGGGAAAGGCTCTCCATTTTACTACTCATGATATCACAGGATCATAAGACCTATACAGCTCATGACAGTACCCAGGAGGTACAGCAGTTACACATATGACCTCTCTGAAGCCCCACACATCCAGGCTTTCATAGGCAGAAGGGAATATCTTCCTGTAACCTGCAAGGACCAGTTGATCACTGCAGGATCTTCAGTGCTGTCCCATGAAAAGCTTCCTCCTAGTGCTGAGAGCTTTAGGAGCTCCAAACATTGTTTGTTCAGAGAAACAAAACTTTTATCCCTGTTGTTTCTAGGTAAAGTAAAAGCTTTGCTACTTCTCCAGCTGGTTTGGTAAGGAGATTCAACTTGTAAGAAAAAAACCCAGTCAGCACTATACTGTGTTTTGGTGGGACCAAGACATAGCAAGTAAAGGTGCCTGCTGTGCGGGGAAAAAACTGAAACGTTATTTAAAACAACAGGAGTATCAGAGACCAGACTGCTATCAGCTTATGCCCATAATGGCACAGAAACAGTGTTGGGGAAAGGAGCTCTTTTCACTCCATCTGCACCGTTGCCAACCATAGAGCATTCACGGGCAGCAGTCTCCCCTGCTTGGAGCTCCAGGAGGAGGTTTTGTTTGTGGGTCAGTCAGTTCCTTATTATTTAAGTATTCAGTAGGAAAAACCAGCCTGGCGTAGGTCGACATCCCCAGAGATGTCACTGGTGTAACCAGACAAAGGCAGCTGCCAGGGTGCTTCTCCAGCTTAAGGTTGCAGAGATGCTGTGAGCTTTGCCAGAGGTGAATTGCTTCATGGGACCACAAAAGCTGATACACGGGGCTGAATTATTTGACTCCTTACCTTAAATTTAAGGCTTCTCATGCAATTGTTTAGTTTGGAGCTGTAGTTTCAAAAGAAGCTGCAAGTCTCTCATCTTCTGCTGACAAATTCTTCATGATAAAAGCAAAGGTACAGTTTTTTCCCAAAGCTACTCTAACTTCCAGAAAGAGCCTATCTGATGCTAAAAAACGCATGTATTATCAACACACCCACTGCTGCACTCAGTGAAGCCATCCACAGGGAGAGGGAAGCGTCTGTGAGCATCTGGAGCTTGTCTGTGCTCTGAGTCACATGGTGGTGAGAGAACATCTCCATCTGATGTGACCTGATCTGTAAGACAACTCAAAGCTGTAAGTTCACTGTTAGCTTCTCACTCATTATTACATTCATGAGAACTGAGATGGAATAAAACTACATATAAAAATCCTAAGCTTGTCACTACCTTTTCTATCTTCCTTAGAAACTTCTCAGTGGTCATCTAGGTTGAGATGTTATCAGCAAGTTAGGAGTCACCATTAGAATCTAGACTGCTTTTTTGCAAGTTCAGTTGCTCCTCACAAAGTACTAAAGGTTAAATTATTTATTTAAATTCCCCAGATAGGAGACACTTTCACACTGTCACTTAAGACACCGACTGCCAAACAGAAGGTAGAAAATCACCGGTATTTGGAATCTCTTCCAGAGGCAGACAGACACTCAGGCACATTTTTCTCAATTTAAGACTCCAACTTGAGAATAAAAATATTTCCGGCTTCTTTCTCAAGCCTTCAAAACAACAGCATCTCGCACCGCAGTGTAATTTTTCCTCTGGGTATCTCAAGAGATTTGTGTTATCTAACATCAGCATTGCAGGCAGCAGCTCCTTGACATGCTGATGCCAAGATACATACGTGGAAGCGCAGGAAGAGAAAACCTGAGGGGTTTGATAGCAGTTCAGTGTCAGGTAAAACGAGCTTTCCCTCAGAATTTGGCAATAAGAGCATTTTTAAAACTGAGGTAGGACAGTAGTTATTTTTCCCTGGGGCAGGGAGAAAGAGCTGTGCTTCCTCACAAGAACTGGAGTGTTTTACAACACATACAGATGGAGGCAGCGGCAGTACAGGTGCAGGAGCTGGGTTGATTCCCTAAGAGAATGGACCAAGAGGATCCACTTTTTCTCTTCTGGTCTTAATTACTTGTGGAGAGGCTGCTCATATGTCTAGAAAACCACTGTAACTCACGTTTTCCCCCATATCTTTGCATTCCTGCACACCAGTTCACACAGCAGTTCCCTATTCAGGAGCTTGAATAGTTTTCAAGGCTGGTTTGATATCTGCTAACACTTCCTGTGCAATGATAAGCTACAGCCAGGCACACGACACCCGAAATCTAAGTGGGCACTGAGCCAGGCTCAGCTTTCAGCAACACTCAGAGGGGAACTGCTGTGCCTATAATAATACAAAAATGCTTATGGCAAGGCCAGGTCCACTACCCCTGTGAGCTCTACGAACAGCAGAGATGTCCCACACTCACCTAGAGCCTGTTTTTGAGAAGATGGTAAAGGGACCAGGAAAAATAAAAGCCTGCTTTGATGAGTACTGAGCTTATGTCTCACCTGTGTGATTCAGTTTAATGCTATGAAGTGATAACTATTTATCTACTCACCATTAATTACTGTCTTTTAAACCTCTACGTAAACTGGACTGGGGATTCTGTTGTAGCTGCAAAAACCACAAGAAGTGATTCCTGACTTCCTGGCTTGAAGCATGGTGCAGAAAAGCCAAAGAAATTCCATTTCTATCCCATATTACTGTATTCAGCCTCTGCCTATTCAAATGGTTCCACTGTTATCAATGCCACCTCAAATGAATTACAAATTCACTTCATTCCACTAAGGAAAACCTCCATCAACTCAGTGCACAAGTCAGGCAGTGATGAATACAATATTCTAAACGGGATTTATTGTTTCCAGACATTAATGCAATACAGAAACACATTAAAAGGAGGGGAGAGAGGGGGATATAGGAACAAGCAACCCATTAACAGAAACAAAATAATCCTTTGCTATTTTACTTCCACATGAAAACGTCCCCAAAGGTAGTTGTCAGCCAACATAGCAAGGATTTCAGATACAAAAAAACAACCCACAACCCCAAACAACTCCTTACGAGTTTGTTCTAAAAAAGTTTTCTTTGCTATTTTCTTTGTTGTTTTTTTTTTATTTTCTTTTCAAGATAAAAAAAAGAATAACCATTACCTCATGCAATGTACAAAGGCTTTAAAATAAAACCATGAATGCAAATGAAATCCAACTCCTGAGGCTCTTTTGTTTTTTTTTTAAATGCCAAAAACCTCGAGGAGTTTCACAAAATTAATTTCAACTGGTTTTCTTCAACCCTTTCTCACCACTGAAGAAGAACCCTGTAACTTTGCGCTCCACAAACGAATTCAGAGGTACCTCTTTCAATACAAGTATGCTCTTGTAACATATCAGAGAGTTGTTTAATCCACACAAACTTCAAATGAAATTAAGTACCAAAAAAATTGTTTTCTTAGTGTTTTCCAATTATTGAGGTAAATAGTTGGGTTGAAACAAAAAAGGCAGGTAGCAGGATATCAACTGTATGTACACTAGAGTGGGGAAAATAGAAAGGCAAATCTGAAATACAAGATTATGGAGCACAGGGGAGATGTGAGAGAAGGACTGAGGAAGAAACAACAGCAACAGTCAACAGTTCCCCAGCAGAACTTGAAACCAAAGCCCTTGAAATCCACCCAGATCACCAACAGCTGAAAATAAAGCAGGTTTATTGGTGCGTCTGGCGAGCTGCACTATCGAGGAAGAGGCTGTACAGTAGTCACACTCAGAGCCAACAGCCTGATTACACTGAGACTGCCAAGGCTGCCCTAACAGCTGCATTGCATCCCAACCAACTACACAGACCCTTGGAGACCCATCCACAAGGAGTTCCCAGCAGGGTCACCATCACAGAGCAGTAGCTTCTAGAGTAAATAATATCATATATGGCAAACAAGAGACCAAGTTAGCAAAACGTGTTATAAAAAAGTACAAAAGTTGGTTTAAAAACTTTCTAAAAATTGCATCTTTTGGGAAGGAGGAAGATTGATCTGTGGCCTGGTATGATTACCCGAACTCAAGTGGTTGTATCAGATTGCTGGTGATCGACTTCTTGCACAATCAGAGGTGCCCCGGTGAAATGCCCCAGGGTGAACGGCTGAAAACTGGCCAGACAGTCGGGGAATTTTAATATCTGCGGCAGGATCAGCTGTGTTTGTAGAGGGTGGACTAACACTTGGGGAGGAAATCTCTGTACTTGGTATGCAGAGGGTAGCGTGACACACAGGATTGAACAGATGTTCTGCAGTTCAATCCCACTATCTGAATCCCAAATGCAGTCCTGAGCACATTTAGTGTCTCTTGCTGAGGAAGATGTGTGGGTGCACACCCCAGAAACCATGGCTTCGGGTCCCTGCCAAACCCATCAGAAAAGGCTACTTGCAGGGAAAGACATTTGGAACTTGGAAAGAAAAGAAGAGGAAAGAGTGAGCTGTTAGCTCAGGTAAAAAACCAAGCTGATATTCTTGAGGATTACCAAACCCAAATTAATCATCCTGGGTTAAAAAGCTTTCTGACAACAGACAAGTGCAGTATGAGCCCCTGTTCATGCTGGTTAGTAGCCATGACCTAGGAGGCTTGGGTTAAATGAAGTTAGTCTCAGTTTCTACAGCTTGGTAGACCCATGAAGGGATACCTTCAAGTTCACCTGAAGATCCTCCTGCCATCTCTCTCCTCTGTTCAGCAAACACCAAACTTGCAGTGAGCTTTAAGCTCCATCTGCTTTGAAGCCCAGGGTAACTTGTAGAGTTCCCATCCAAATTCTCAAATCTTCATTCAAGTTCTTTGACGGATTTCCTTTTCTCCTCATTCCAGGGCATGTTTGAAAGCCCAAGAAAAAGTCACTATTGTGTTCAGATATAAAAGGTGGCACAAGAAGGGATGTCACAGTCCTGTCACCTTGTCCAGATTTCAAAGTTAACCAGTCTATCAATCCAAGCCCAAGTCAATCCCATCCATTCTTTAGCCACACTCAACAGTCTTCTTAATCTTAAAGAGTACAGTGGAGTTATGTGCTCTTCAAGCTGATCAGACCCGCCTTCACCAGCAGCAATAACCTCCCTGAACACCCACGGGTTCCAGAAATCTGATACTAACCACTCAGGAATGTTCTGCGAATGGAATTTAACACGACAAACATTCAAGATTTACAGCATCGAAGACCAATTTCATTTTTTCTTAGAGCAGTTGCTTCTGAACTCCTTCAAACTGCTTTGTGACATCGAGCCAGACACTTAGTACTCTGCCTCCTCTCCCCTGACATTATTGTCTTAGCCACAGAGTCAATCTTATTCTAAAAAATGGCAATATAATACAATGTAAGTGGAAATGTCATGAACCACAGAAAACTAAGCCTTAACATTCAGAAGAGCAGCAATAACCTCTCTTGCCCAATCGCCCTTTGTAGAGTAGGAGGGGTTTGGTTTTTCTTCTTTTCTTGTTTTCTACCTTAAAACACGAGCTTAATTCAAAAGCCACTGTACATTTCGAGAGGCTTCAGAAGATGCCTTTCCCCCTCATCCCATTTAAAAAGAAAAGGAAAGAATCCAGGTTAGCTAGAAATTATTAAATACAAGGTCCCTTTGGAGTCCACCATCCCAGGGCGGTTACCCAGGAGTAGTCATCTTCCTCGATCTTGATGCTTTTTTGTTTTAGTCTTTTTCTTTTTGTCCTCTGTTTTGGGTTTCAGCGCACAGACACACGCGGACACACCAGCGATTGCTTTGGGTAGGTCAGTTCCTTTGTACCACTTATTCTTCTCCTTATCATAAACCTGCACTGTTTTGGAGAAGACTGTTTCTTCCCAGCTGTAGCCCCCAAGGATATAAATCTTGCCTTCCCAAACTGCCACCCCTGACTCGCTGTTTGCTTGCAACAGAGGAGCAACTCTGGTCCACTGGTTACACTGGGGGCTGTACGACTCCACACTGAGAATGTCAAAGCGAGCCATGGTTTCTATGTTGTCATCGCTGCCACCAATGGAGTAGATGCTGTCCTGTAAGGTGCACATGCTGTGCCACCCTCGGGCAGTGATCATCGGCCTCTTCTCCTCCCACACATCGGTGCGGTAATCGTAACAGAGCAAGTTCTTCCGATAGGGGCCGATCTGGTAATCATGGCCTCCTGAAATGTACACAAACTCCTTGTAGACCGTGCCAGCGTGGCCGTAGGTAAACCTGGGGCAGGCAAACAAAGATGATCCCACTTAGCACTCTGGGATTTTATCAAGGCACACAAGCATTCAATGAGGACTGACACTAAAGAAGAAAATAAACAGTAACTAAAGACAGAAGATGCCCTCATTGGGTTAGTTACCCAGTAACTATTCTTATTGATACTGCTTTGCCCTCTGCCGCACAGTGCTGAAGTAGGACAATCATTCTTTAGGGCATCCTTTCCATACCTGGTCACTACACAGCACTACAGTATGGCAATGACTCTTTAAGACATCCTCTACAGAGTGTCACACATCCTGCTCTAGTTGCTATGGCCTTCACTCCCATTTTCCTGCCCCAGTGCAGGTTGGATCGATCTCAGAAGGCCAGAAAGCAAAAAGATCCACATGTCAGCAAGGGTTTCTATGACAGAAAGAGGGAATAATCATGGCACCTGTCAGACTTACCAGTAGCTGCTAGCCACGAAAAAACAAAATAGCTACTGATGCCTTCCCCTTTCACAGCTCCAGGATCATGAATCATATTTCTTACCCAGTGGTGCTCACAGTTTCATGACAGCAGTCATGATTCATGTTTTGTACTTTTCATGAGCTCTACCACTGCTGCTGTACAGGTGACAGCTTCTTCAGTCACCCAAGACAAGGTAACAGGCCTCTTGTCACCAACCAAAGTCCCTGTGACTCTCCCAGAGACCACGTGAGCTGGTAGAACCAACATCACACATTCTGTGTCCACAGGGCAGAGAGCAAAGCCCTTGGATCAGCTATAATAAAACCACTACAAACCTGCATCTTGAGGCTGTTCTTAACTTCACACTGGAATATTCCTGACCAAACTACTTACAGCTCCTAGAAGTGGAATGATGAGGGCCAGCCTTAGCTTCTTTGAAGATTCCCTTCCTGCTCATGCATACTTTTAACTGTTTTGGGGGGTGTACCAAAACCTGCGGCTGTCACCCCAGCCACAGCAAACTGGTTCAAACAGCAGTATAAGCAGCCTGAACAATTTCATACCCATATTGCTGCAGAGCACTTTACCCATCATACTGCACTCAGAAGCCTCTGCTACCAGCCTCTGTAGTCAAGGGCTCAAGACAACTCAAGCTCTATGGCAGACAAACCTGTTAGCATTACTTTAGCCTGGAACGCTTTTGAACCATGCCTGAACATGCTGAAAGTCAACGTGGATAGAACCTTGAGCTGTTTTTATTTCACATAGTATCATAACTTCTTCCATGCACCTAAGTGCCAGGCACTTGTGTGCCAAAGGAAAAGGTGGAATAGAAAACTCACATTTACCCTGAAAGCTCAACACTTCTGAGAAAAGCTAAAAGATGTTTATTATTCCAGATGCCAGCTGAAGCTTCTGATGCCTGACCAGCATCTGAATCAGGTATTTTAACAGGCTCCTGCTACAAGAAACAGAAAACTCCTTGACACACTTGGCCTAAGAGTGCTGAGTGACAAGGACAGACCTTTCAACTACAAAGGCACCATCCCTAGAGACACTGCAGAGATGATTTCTGCACTGTGCTGCTTCTAGGCCACTCAGGAAAAAGAAAGGGAGAGAACTAAGGCAGAGTTATGAGATTCCATCTGCAGAAGGCAACTCAATCTACCTCACCACGGAGGTACATAACTCATGCTTGGTGCTTCTGTCTGACATGACACACCCTGAGCACATCCACTCCAGCTTTCACACCTGCCAGAGATGCCACAGGAGGTGTAGTGACCATAGATGCTGCTCCACCTTCTTTGTGGTCTCCTGCAGACCAGAACTGGGAGCAGATATCTCTAGCGGCACCCAGGCTGCTTGCTGAAGTCTTTGCTTCTCTAATTGTACAGGAAAGGGTCTTCAAAAGTAGCCTACATAGCTGGGAAGGGGGATGGATTCAAGCAACTTGAATTCACTTGCTTTCTCAAACTGGACCAGATTTTAAATCCACATCTAACCAACAAGCCATCAGGAGGACACACGTACTCTGTAGTGGAGGCAGTGTCAGGTAACAGAGTTTTGAGAAGTCAGAGGAAGAGTGCAATGACACTGAGAGCCACACACAGCCCAGGTTATTGTACTGCATTACAGTCAGCATTTGAAAAAAACAACCCAACAATGACTGTAAGTTAGAAAAGCTTGAGTGACCTTTGGAGAAGCAGGTTAAATGCTCTCCTGCACTGACTGGGAAGTGGAATTCTGTACAGGTAAACAAGCAGTAGACATCTCTCAAGCGCATGGCAGCACTCTGGCACAGTCAGCTACAGAACAAGCACTGCTGCTTTTTGCCTCGATCGATGGCCATGTCTGGTGAACAGCAATAGCTACAAGAGTAATTTGACAGAGGCGATCATATCTGAAGCATCAAATCGACCATCAGTTTGTAATTTTCCAATGCAGGGAGATAACCACTGAAATACGCTAGAGGTGCTCTGAAAATCTCCTCCAACACTGGACACTCCTGGCTTCCTGTTAACAGAAAACTGCCTGGAATATAACACACCGATGGAAAACAATCAATAAGAATCCTTTCTGCAGAGCTTCTGGTCTAAGCAGAGGCATTTCCAGACAGAACACAACACCGCACTTGGTACAACGGGTGCAGACATCCTCCAACAGAGAGCATCAAGCGGTTTGGCAGTGTTATCTGTAAGAGTGGCCAGAAACAGACAGAGGCATTAAGAAGCTGTTTTAATTCAGAATATCTGCTGGAGCCAGTTGATTTTTAATAATTTACCTAGACAAAACACTGCAAAAATGACAGGTTTGGACACCAAACAACTATTCTAACACTGTTCAGTAAGTGCTAGAAAAACCTACCATCTATTTTCATATGCTGAAGACCACTCAGCCTAACTCAGTAAAGCCTTGGGAATCCCATATTCCAACCAAAGTCCAGGTGAGCTGCAGTTGCTCCAAGTCTCGGTGTCCACCTGCTGCAGCCCTGCGAGATCATTCCTGACACAACTAGCAGAGCAGATACCATCATTTATTAACCTGTTCCAACACATTTCTTCATGCAACAGCTTTCAGTTGTTCTGCCAAACTTTAACCTAGGGCCACTCAATTAATTTCTGCAGCAGCCTTTTTCAAGGTCTATTCACAGTGAGAACACATTGCAACTACTTCTGTTCTGCCAAGCTCATCAGCCACTGCTGCTCCCTTCCGGGCTAGAAACTATGGCAGCAACTGCTCCCAAAAGAGCCTGGGAAAAGGGTGAACAAAATACAGAACCTCTCTGAAGATTGGGAAAGGCATCCCACAGCCATGGACCCAAATGAGAGTCAGGAAAAATTCACTTGTAGCAGACTTGGACCGAGTCCACCCTTTACATAGCCTGGCTGAAGTTTTCCACTTTAAGCATCTGCCTCGAGAGGTTGTTTTCTTCTCCGGCAAGGCAGCATTATTGCAGGCAAAACAGCTCAGCTCCTTCCAAGAAAGTGGTTAGGGAAAACAACATGTTGTTTTGACCACTTTGGGGGTGGGAAGGAGGTGGGGGAAACGAGCTAAAGAAGTGCTTGCAAAGCTCTTCCTCAGAGGAGCATGACTGTGCCTGTGTGCAACAACACAGACACAGGACTTGGCAGTGGGCAGAGGGCATGTGTATTCAAGGATGTGACCATCGCCTTTCCCCTGAAATTCCCCACACACGTGGCAAGCCCCGGCCTCTGGGAAAAACAAAAAGAAAATCATTTTCTCCATGTTCAGAGAAGCTTTAACAAAACTCCGAGGCCAATCCCACACAGCTCAAATTGCATGACACAAGGCTACACCCAGAATGACCTCAGCGTGTGCCTGTCGCTCCAGGGAGTACTCTTCCAGGCAGCTGCTGGCTTAGAGCAGTCAGAAACTACACCAGAGCCACAGGCAGAGAGCCTGGTTCTAGTGGCCATGCAACAAGAGGACCAAAAACCTGCACGTATTCACTTCGGTAGGAAGAAAACCAAAAAAAAGCATGAAACCTGACAGCTAATGGGGCAGACTGCCCGACTGGCAATGGGGAAACAGAGGACTGGAGCTTCTGACTTCTCTACACGAGGAGAAAAGACCTGACCACAGGATAATCCTGGCTGGAAAGACCTCCTAGATTCCCGAGTCCAACCATCCCCACAACAACAAAAAATCCCTGAGAGACTGACAAACACAACCTAACCCCCTTCATGCTGCCACACTAGCAGGGCCTGAAGCACCATGGCTACACGGTTCTTCAACACCTCCAGGGATGGGGACTCCATCACTTCCCTGGGAAGGCTCTGTCAGTGCCCAACCACTCTGTCTGTAAAGAATTTCTTCTTAAGGTCCAATCTAAACCCCCCCTGCCTCAACTTCAGACCATTGTCCTTGGTTCTGTCATCAGTCACCAAGGAGAAGAGGCCAACACCCACCTCTCCACAGTAGTTGTAGAGGACAGTTAAGTCCCTCCTCAGCCTCCTTGCCTTTCTACAGGGCTGCAGAATGTTAGTTGGGTAAAATCAGTATCTGAAACCAGTTTGTGAAACAAAATGTGGTGGAGAGAAAAACAGATCAGGTCAAGAACATGTTGAACACAGAACTGGCTAGCAGGCTTTTTGCTAGTCTTGAAAAGATCTCTCATCTTACAAAACCTCTCTCATCTTTCCTCCATCTGAAGTTCATCAAGAGAGGACTGCAGGGATCCCAGGCACTCAGACCTGGGCTCACACTACAGTCACTAACCCCTGCACTCAGGTGGTTTCTCTCTGTTGTCCCTCTCTGTGTTGATCTTTGCCTTTTGCAATCTGCATGAAGTTCTTCTAAATTTTGTGCTTCTGTGTAGAAAAACGGGGCTTTTGCACACGATTTACTGCCCAACACATGAGATCAAACAGAGAACAGGAGCTGCAAAGATATAAAACCTGAAAGCACGATTATGTTCATGAAGATCTAACTAAAGACACATCAATGTGAGAGAGAAGCTCCACGAACAATTGGAAAACTATCTAGTTGCCTGTACAGGTGCACAAATACCTGAGCTGGGACAACAGACAGAGCAGGCTGGGAGAGAGGATGTAGTAATAACTTCAACATCCCCGCAGTTTAGCAACCAGCTAAGTCAGTGTAAGCAGGGTCTACCCCATAAGGGACAAAATGAACACTCCCCACATCCCAGTTCATTTCTAACGCTGCAGCTGACAATTCCCCAAAGCCAACACATAGGTAGTGGCAGGAACACACAGACAAACTGCCCCTTTTTAGACAGCTCACACTCAGCAACTTCCCTTGGACCAGTGAGAAAAATACCCACGCTGGTTCCAAGGGGAGTGATTTTCTAACACAGAAGGTCGTCAGGTTACATCTACATTTCTCTGAAAAATGTTGAAAATATGTGGAAAGTAAAAAAGATAAGCGGTGCTACACTCTCTGTGAGGTGTTACTGGGGTCTCATGGGTCATCCCAATTAACAGAAGGGCTTAGGAACCAAACATACCCTCACACGCAGCTTCCCATGAATGACTGCGGTGTTTAGCCTCCACTGCTAGATCTGCCTGTGCGAGCAGAAATAAAAAGGCAAAAAGCATCCTGCTGAAGAGCACTTGAGCCCAGCTGTTAGCCTGGATCAGACTCGCATTGCAGCACCTGCCCAAAATAGAACTGGGCAACAGGCTCCTGTGCCTTCACTGGCTGCCTCTGGCTCTGCGGCTCTGCAGCTAAGGGAATAGAGTGGAAAAAAATGAACTCCAACATCTAATTGCAATTATCTTGTTCCTGATGCCACTAGGAGAGCAAAGAGTGCTGCTGAGATGCAGGTTTCAGACATCATGGAAATACCATCCATACAGCCACTACCCGTGTGATTTCCATAGACATGAGATACTGATAAATCCCAACAGCTGTCTGCAAAAGAACCAACAACTTCTTAGGAAGTCACTGCTCAAACATTGATAGAAAATACTTGCAATGTCCTGTGCTGCTGCCACAAGAGCTGCAGTGCTAAAGCTTCTCAAAAGTAGAGCAGCTAAGTTTTAACTCAAGACAGAAAGAGAGGTCACACAGGCTGGGATTATCTGCCTGTCACACAGGTAAATGTGGCTTATCTGCACCAACCTGAGCAGCCAAACAGAGAAACACCTTGCAAGGAAAACAACCACGCCAAGGTGACAAGGACCAAAGAAATTATAGAAGCCTTTGATCATGAGCTAAACAGGGTGTCTGAAAAAAAGTCAACTCCATGTGACCTGATTTAGAAGAATATTTTGAGAAGAATGTGACACTACAAGTGTGTCCCTCCCATCCTTCAGATGTTCCTCAGGATAACAATTAAAACCAGTCAGGCTGACACGAGGCACTCGCCCTGGAACAGCTGGTTGCTCAAGCAGCAAAAGCTGATATGGTTTGTCCTGTGGTTTTACCACGTTGGTCATGTACCCCCTTGCCTCTCTTCTAGGTTGTCTGTTCATCAGCCCAAGTCACACAAGCTCCCTTGACTACAGTTCTTCAAACACAAGACAACCTTCTGAACGCCTCCCTTACCTGGGCAAGCCTGCTATGTAGGACCATGAATCTTTCTGAGGACTGTAGGTCTCTACTGAAGAAAGTGCCCCGTTTTCATTCCTGCCACCAACAGCTACCAGCATGTCAGTAATAGCTCCCAGATAGAAATCCACACGGCGCTGTCTCATGGAGGCAACCTGTCAGAAAATAAAACCAACACGCTGAGGTCTCCAAACATCTGGTAAGCAAGCTCTGACTCACACCTGAGGACAAGAGAGTTGCTTCTTCCCATTGATTTGCCAAGGAGAGCTACTGGTTTTGACCACTGTATTCATAAAACACTTCTGTTTTTCTGCAGTAGCAAGTTACAGAGAGTTCATTTTCAAAAGAAAAGGGATTATAGGCAGGCTCTAAGAGGCAGTTACTCTGTGAATGCTTGGGATACACAGCTCTCCTTCCAAAACCCTGCAAGAAACAAATACTGGAATGACTCAAAACCACACGGGATGACTGGTTCATATAGAAACCTGCCAGGTTTTACAGTAGGACTGGAAGTGAATCGCTTGTTCTAGGAGACATTTAGCACAGAGACATTTGACGACTGTCAGAGACAATTTCTTTGTGCATGAGATACATCTGTGATTCAGTTGTCTGTGCTACTGCTTAAGAAAGATAAAGTGATCACTTCTGCAAGTCCCTGCTAGCATTATTCCCAGACATCAACTGAAGAGTCATGGGTGGATGCTGACCAGGAATTTCCCAGGTGAGATGCCCAAATCCCAAATGAAGATGAAAATCTACCCCAAACTCTTTTTGCTGTGCAACTCAAGCTTCCCACGAAGGATTCAGGTGGCTGCTTTTTCAAGCTAAATCACTTGAATTTCCATTTATGCTTGGTTATTGTAATGAACCCTGTCCCTCCACCAAAGAGAAGAATGCACTCTAAACATTAAGGACTTTAAACAGAGAAGTATTGCAGCTTAAGCCTCACCTTTATCCACTGGTTACAGCGGGGATCATACCTATATAGGAGATTGGAAGCTGCATCCCCTCCATTGTCCCTTGAAAAGCTGCCTCCGGCTATGAAGATGAAGCCTCCCAAGACTGCAACACAGTGGTGACTTCGTCTGGCTGGGAGAGGGGTTTCTGCCACCCACTGCCCTTTTCTGACATCCAAGAAGCAGGTATCATCGCTCAGTTCCAGACACCGTTCGGAAACCTCCCCACCCACAAAAAGAAGCCTCTCCTCACAGGTGCGCAGGGCCGTCCGCTTGTTCTGCAGCACTGGCTGAGCAGTCACGTTGTTATGGTAGTTCACTGCCTCCTCTATGAACCCCTCACAGTTTGCTTCCTTGGGGAGAAGAGAGCAGACCGCAGGCTTCACTCGGTGCAGGAGATCACTCTTAGGTATCAAGGGAAAATGAATGTTATCCAGAACCTGGTAAGCCTCGTTCTCCCTTTCCGGGTACTGCGTAAGCCACTGCAGGGCAGCCTGCAACAGGTCATGCTCACACTCCTGCTGCACATTGCTGCTGTCCAGGTACTGGCACAACTTCTGCAGGGAAATGTTCTGCAGGAAGTCCGGGGTGAAGGACAGTGTGCCGAAGTTCTGCAAGATAAAAGAGTCAATGTAGGAGTCAAGGCGCTTCAGGTTGTAAATGGAGGCCAGCTCCTGCAGGTACAGGTAGTTCTCCTCGCTGACTTCGTTCTCCAGATACTCACAGCAAAAGTCGACCACCTTCCAGATCTGCAGCAGGTGGGCAGTTTCGAGCACATAGTCAATATTGCCACCATCTAAAGACAGCTCACTGCCATAAAGGAAATCCACCACAGCCTTAAGGCCAATATAAGAGGCTCCAAAAAGTTCAACCTCTTTTTGGTGGGCTTCTCGCATCCCAATGGTGAACATGGAGTTGAAGTAGTCACTGCAAACAGCGAGGAGGTTCCGATGGGCAGGGACTCTCTGCTCATCCACCACAAGGACAATGTCACAGAAGAGGCCTCGGTGCCTCTGCTCATTCAGGCTCTGAAGAACTAGACTAGAGTGGTCATCCCACCTGTACACCTGGAATGAACAGACAGTAACAGGCTGATGTTATCTTTACCAGGATTAATTTCAGCACGCACAAGATGTTTTCCCAATAGATGCAGTCATAGAAAGCTGAAATTTCTATTTCCCAATAGAAAGCAGATTTTTATAATAAATTCTGGCTTGAAGCAGACTGCAGCCACCACAGTATGAGCCCAAGCTCCTCAGCTTCACTCTGAAAGGTCTATGCAGTCTTTCACTGCTTCCCACTCCCCCTTTTTGTTACTAATTCACTCCTGCCTCCTTCACAAGGCTGCATCCAAACCTCGTCCCTGAAGACTTACATAGACACATTTTTCTGAGACTCTTCCACTCATTGTCTTGGAGACACATTGCTGACATCTCCTTCCTTCCTCATCCCTCTGACAACTCCTTACAGAGCTCTTCTCAACTACTCCACTCGCTAAGTATCTGGAGTGGGAGACACACATGCAGCAGCACACCAGCTTTTCATTCAGCCCATGTACTGCCTGGGTTAGTGTGTATTTGACAGCTACCCCCACTTAAATCTTCTCAGAACTCGGCATTTCTAAGCTCCTTTGGGTAAAATCCCTCTTTCTTTCAGTATTATTCCAGGCAGACACAATGCATTCAGCACTAATAGCTGTTTATTTACATGCAAAGCCACGCTGGTGGATAACTTATTCCCCCAAGACTTCTACTTGCTTCCAGAAGCAGAGGTGGTTTTTGCTTTACTGAGCATGGCTAGATACTTTACTTCTACAGAAAGGGGAAAATGCCCTCAGAACACATCCTTTAAGAGCCCTTCTGGGATCCCATGGTCCAGACATTCTTCCCACCAGCTCTGGACGTGCCACAAAGCTTTTGAGGAAACCAATGCTCGTCTCTTTGTCACAGACTCATGCTACCGTCTTAGGAAGAACCAAAATGGAAAACGTTTTGTCCTGCAGAAGAGGGTTAGTGACCTCTGTACATCAAGGATGCAGCTTTTAGGACCATCATTCCACAGGAATAGAATGTTTCATGGTACAGTCAGTTACCTCGTGATCTCTCTTAATAAAAGCCAGTTAAGTTAAATGCAAATGCACAACTTTAATTACCAAACCCCAAACAAGGAGAGCTGCAGAGCCTGTAAGAACATGCAGGAGAAACCAAAGGAGGTGGGAAGGAAGCAGATCTTTGTATCGTACCTGTTAGCTCTGAATGGTTCTGGCTGCAGAACCCCGGGTCTGGCCCAGTTCTATACCCTCAGACTGCATTCCCAGAAGTGACAACATGAAAAGGTCTCTCAGTCCATATCTACTTTGGAAACAGTGGCACAGATGTCCTGAAGTCTCTTCAAGCCTCTCAGGCATTCAACTTTTCCTTCACCAAGCTGCTGCTTCTCCTAGAAATCTTAACTAGCCTGGTTTCTTACCTTTCCTGCCTTCCCAAGCAGAAGGTTCATGATTCCTGCTGGCTGGCTAAACCATTAATGGGTTGGTTAAATCACACAGGGACAAACTATCCACGTGGACAGGGAAGATTCAGGTTCTAGAGCCAAGCTGAAACCCCTGCACACAACCCTCACTCCCAGTTTGTGCTCTGCGTAGGTAATTTAGTAATTGCACTTCTGTGCGATAAGATAACCAGGATTAAGGCAGGCAGCTAGCACTGTCCAGACGTGATGGTAGCCAGTCATCCCGAGCTAAGGCCAACCTTGAGCCTGACCTCCCACGTCTGCCTGGCTGCAGCTGCTGGTGCAGTGACAGGCAGTCCGCCAGAGTGGAGACCCAAGGTAATAACCAAACGTCTGCTCTTAGCCTTGATAGCCCAGTGGTTTCTCTTTAGTTTTGCTAATGCTCTTTTCCAAACAATGAAGACTAAGCTGCCAGAAAGCCTTCCCTTGGTGTAAACATTGTACATGCAAGCACACAGAGCTAAACCAACCTATATGAACAGACTCCAATAATTACAACCTTCTGGGCCAGACCTCTTTAATTTGCACTGCCTCATCCTATTTCTGAGCTGAAAGACCTACAGCACAGACAACAAAGTAACTTCCACCAAGGAATAAAACTGACAGATATCTGCAGCATTAAAAATACGGGGTTTAAGGACTGTAAACTTTTTTATCTCTGTTTTTGTAGGGTTGAGAAATCACAGAATTATTGAGGCTGGAAAGACCGCTGAGATCATCAAGTCCAGCCCTTGACCTGACACCACAACCTCTTTTCTTAATGCTAATGTCAAACAAGGTCCCAAGGAGAGATGCCAAGGGGATGGAAGAGATAGGAGATGATCATGCCCTTGTACTCTGAGCTTGTGAGACCAGACCTTGAGTACTGTGTCCAGTTTTGGGCGCCACGGTATCAGAAGGACATTGAGGTGCTGGAGCAGGGCCAGAGAAGGGCAGTGAGGCTGGGGAGAGGTCTGGAAAACAGGCCCTGTGAGGAGTGGCTGAGGGAACTGGGGTTGTTTAGTCTAGAGAAGAGGAGGCTGAGAGGAGATCTTCTTGCTCTCTACAACTACCTAAAAGGAGGTTGTAGTGAGGCTGGGACTGGTCTCTTCTCCCAGATTACTAATGATAGGATGAGAGGAAATGGCCTCAAGCTGCATCAGGGGAGGATTAGATTGCACCCTAGGAGGAACTTCTTTCTTGAGAGAGTGGTTGAGCACTGGAACAGGCTGCCCAGGGCAATGGTGGAGTCACCATCCCTGGAGGTGTTTAAAAAACAAGCAGACACAGCACTTGAGGCCCTGGTCTAGGGGTTAGAGAGATACTGGGATGCGAGCTGAACTTGATGATCCTGGAGGTCCTTTCCAGCCATGACGATTCTATGGTAAAGGGCAAACCACTCATTTGTGACAACTGTGATAAAGAGTAGTGGATGAACAGACAATAACTAACCTCTTCTCTGCCCAAGTTCGGGGTGGGGGACAGTTATTGGATTAAAGTGAGAACATACTCCCCTGTTGTCTCTGTAAATCTGCTGATCATTTCTCTCTAATATTCTCTAATACCAGCATCGTGCGTAATGAGATTACACTGGAATATAAGATTTGCCAGAGATCCCTTTTTACTTAGCTGGATGTTGAGTCAGCAGCATAATCCTGACCACAAATACGCCTGACAATTCACACTCCCCAAATCCCTGTTGCCATGTGGAACCGCTGCTCCTTCCGAAACGAAGCGCAGAACCGTGACGCACGGCACTGGATGGGCTTGGAATACGTTAACAGGCTGTAGCCACTCAGCGAGCCCCTTCGTTCGGAGCGCAAATGACAGGAGCTGATAGCTGCACATCTCTACACCAAGACTAATTTCATACTAAGCACCAACATCTTTCTCAAGCTATTTATATCCTGCAGAACAGCTTTAGCATTATCTAGTAATTCGAAGTTGAACGGATAGTGGCAGCTGCTGTCTAAGCAAGAAAACAAAGCGATGCTGTCGAGTCAATTAATTTTTAATGTGATGAATGATTATTACACTCAGGCTAAACCATTTAAACAGCAGACAGGGTTGGCACTCAGGGAACGATGATATTGGCAGGGATGCATTTAAAAATTAGTCCTATTTATATTTTAGCAAGTGTATTAGAGCAGCGTTTTAACTTATTTCAGATTCGAAGACCTAATTTATCTGAGACTGTTAATGCAGCACCACTATTGGGAGTTGGCCTAGACGATCTCCCTTCCAACCCCTGCCATTCTATGGCTCTATTCTTAGTGACGCCAAATAAAATGAGATCTGTTCTCATCCCACTTGGGATACAGGTACTGAAAAGTTCCTCTTTTCTAGCTGTTGCAGGTAGTAGAAGGCACTTGTTCTGTAGCATCCGTGACCTAGCGCTAGCACCAGATTAGCAAAGCAGTCATCACTAGCATGAAACAAGGTGAACATGCTGATAGATGAACATGGAGCCTTTCAAGACCTGCCTGGGTGCATTTCTGAATGGTCTGCCCTAGTTTTGGTCCTGCTCTGGCACAGGGGTTGGACTTGATGATCTTTGGAGGTCCCTTCCAACCCCTAACGTTCTGTGATTCTCTAAATCTTGGGTCAGCATCCTGATGCTGCATAATGAGCTACCTAGGACGGACTTCTGTGGATTCCCACCTAAAGTCAGTGTATTTGTGCAGACAAAGACTCCTCTACAAAGAAAATTAACCTCACAAACCTAAGCAAACATCTCCAGTTCACTGGAATACCTACAGTTAGCAGGATCGAGACTCGTGTTTGCAGGATCAGGATTCCTGTCTGGTACAAAACAAAGACTGAATTCACAGAAGCAGCTTTGCTCCTGTAACTGCCTTGGATTTTATGAGATGGATCGCTATGAAAAAGTCCCAAAAGAAACAGACTGCGTTTAACGACTGGATTTTTGCTGTAGAGGAAATACTGTGCTGTGGGTTTCTAGGGATATGAGTCATGATGAGCAGACACCCATTTAATGCTGTTTTTATGCTTACTGAATGACTAGGTAGCACCTTCTATCTAAACTATTTGAGCAGGTAGACTACTGTCCTCATACCTCCTCTGAACAGCTCAGGATTGAGATGAGGTTGGACTCAGATGATCTTGGACATCTCTTCCAACCTGAATGAGTCTATGATACCCACATTCCTCCAAAACAATCCCTCAGAAAGGAAGCATTGATCCCTGTCCCGTGTACCCCCATCCCTTCCCTTCTTGGTAGGCAACACAACAAATACGAACCTTTGAGGATTCACTTATCTTGTGTGGACGACAGATCCTGGTTTGCCGGGTTCCCTCCATGACCGGCTGATCCGCGGCGCTCCTGGAACACAAGCAAAGGATGATGTTAGCGGTCTGCAAAGGCTGCTGTGCGGCAGAACCAACACGGCGAGCCCGGAGAGCTGCAGTTGGAAGACGGTTCCGTTAAAAAAAGACAAAGCTATTTGTTTTGCTCCCTGCTGTTTTCTCCTCTGTGTCAACAAGTCGGGGGTGGGGGAGTGGGGAGGGTTGCGAGGGGCTGAAGGCGAAGCCGGGACGGCTGATGGAAAGAGGTTTTTACTTACTGCCGGTTCCCGCTAC
>VZRI01010370.1:330265-423997 GCA_013397515.1 Upupa epops | reverse complement strand
GCTTTTCCCCCCTCCCCTGCTCCCTATCCCCCTCCCTCGACCCATTCCCGGCGCTGCCGGTCGCCCTCATGGCCACCAAAATCGACAAGGAGGCGTGCAGGGAGGCGTACAACCTCGTCAGGGACGATGCCACCGACGTGAACTGGTAGGTGGCCCCCGGCATCACCTCCCGGGCAGGCACCGGTGCTCTGGGATTCCCTCTTTCCCCTATCCGTCTCCCAAAAGGGTGACTTTTATAGACACTATTCCCCTTCTCCTTCTCTCCTCCGCCTCTCTAAATGATGTTTTATAAATTCTTCCCCATCCCCTCTCTTCCCTTTCCGCAGGCTGTTAAATACATTGTTCCCCTTCCCTTTCTCCATCCCAGAGGGTGGCTTTGAGATGTATCATTCCCTTTCTCTTTTTCCCATTTCCAAAGGGTGACTTTTAAATACAATGGCTCTACAATCGTCCCTGGAGACCAAGGGGTAGACTATGAAACCTTTAAAAGGAAATGCACAGGTAAGCTCCGTCGTGATTTTGGCACCTTACCGTGTTTCTTGTTGCCCAGTAGGAGGGGTGAAGGGTTGAGAGAAAACTTGGCTAATCTGGAATTGGTGCTGCTGCTTTCCTGTGTCAGCCCTGTCCTGCATGATGGGGTTTCCAGCCGCCTCAGAGTGCAACTCACTGAAGTCCATAGTCCAGCCGCTCCTTTGTCTCACTCTTAGACTTCAGGTCCTTTGGGCTTTTTTCCTCCCGTTTGCACAATTTTTCATTGCCTCACGGATCTACACAAGACAAAACGCTCCATTAGCCACCGTCTCCTTGGGTAACCCTGCAGTTTCAAGGCAAAACACAAAAAGGAGGACTCTTTTGTCTGTTTGTTTTTGTGGCTAAAAAGACACAGTCTGTACAGACTGTTCTGCAACCACATTCTTCTGTAAAGTGTATGTGTAGCGCTGAAGCAACCGGTTAGAAGAGCTGCTTGGGTTTTTTGCAGAACATGAAACCCCAGGAGCGGTGGCTGTGCTGTAGATGGGCTCTTAACAATACAGTGCTGGAAACAATCGCCTGCTTGGTGTTGCACAACCCCGACAGTTGCAGCTGTAGGTTTCAACGTGGCAGTGGGTTGTTTAACTTTGGGCTGTAGGGCATTAACAGGAGAAAGGAAGCCTGGGGAAAATGAAACTGGAGGAGAAGCTAACTTCACCTGAACATAACTTGTGACAAGTGTTTTACGCACGTGGCTTTGATTTTTCTCAAAATAACTCCGGGACGAACTGTACAGAGTTTTTTCTCCTATCCTGGCCGCTGTTTAACAGTGTCACAGTGACACATGAGATGTGCAGGACTTGTAACTAAAGCTGGACTATAACCAGCTCTTCCCTACTCATCTAGTTACTCAGTAATCCACTACTCTGGTTAACTTGTATTTGTAGATATACCTCTACTGTGAGGGAACTGGGTACTGAGCACAGTCTCCCTTCTCATGGCAGAACAAGTCCTGAAGGCTCTGGACTGAGAGTCCCACAGCTATTGAAACACCAGTGCCTGTCTAGATGGGCCTATCAAATCCTAGGGCTTGGCTGGATTTTACTGAGTGGAAAGGGAGAACTTCCAGTAACTTAAATGAGGGCAGAACTGGTCTGATCAGTCAATAAGTATCAGAGGAGGAAAGTACATTGCGGTCCTTGGAAAGCAGCCATTGAATCAAGACGGTTTAGACTGCTCTGCTATGACATCTGCCGCGGGGTCTGGCTGGGGTTAACACTGCTACTCATTTCTAGCTGCTCTTGAGACCTTTGCAGGGATAATTCTCAAAGGCCAAAAAGGATTCTCTTGTAGCTGATGTCAGAAGAGCTGATACGCTGTGCTGCAAGAAACACCCGACTCCTCTTAATGGGCAGTGTAAGGGAGACAGCAGTCTCCTGACTTACAGGAAAACCCAAGGCTCAGCCCTTCTAAAGTTGGTGCCAACGTTATCTAAACGGTTAATAGTTGTGCTGGGAGGTCAGTGGCTTCTGTATCAAAGTGCCATGTTCTCTGTATCCTCTGGTGGATAAGATAACAGTCTCCACTGTCTCCAGACATCTGAGGCTTGCAGAGGAACCTTCCCCATTTATTTCTCTCCTGGTTTTTAAGGAGTCCATATCTGTCTTTGTCTGAACTGATTTTTCATGTGCATTCTGGGGCGGCACCCTCTCAAGGACAGCTGCTGTCTTCTCTTCTGTAGCAAAGGGAACGCTTGTATCCAGTGGCTAAGCAAGCAGAGGGCCTGTGGTAGAGGGCAGGCGGTCTGCTGGGCTGCGTAGGACACATATACCAACTAATGGGGGGCCATGATGCACTTTGGAATAGGATGAGTTTTGTTTACTTGCTATCACTCTTCTTTATAAACAGGGTATTAAAACAGAGTTGAAGGAAAGCTTGTTTCACACTGGCAAGTTGCTGAGCTGATGCCAATACTGGAGTGTTTCTAGAGCAAAACCGAAATGTTGTGTATTTTCATTACAAGCAGGGTAATGGAAGAGTTAAATAAAGGGCATCTATGGGTCAGACTGCAGCCTATTGTTAGCATTTAGGGTGGCACTAAATCCCTTATAGCTGCTCCATTGCTCTCTTTCTTCACACGCACCTTGGTAGCCAAAGGCTAAGAAGTTGTCCTCAAACCTACTGCTGCAGCACGGTCCTCAGAGGCTTAAAGAATCAGGCAAAATCAGGTACTGGGTTCTTGACTAAGTGCTACAAGACATCTTCCTCCGCCCACGAGTAATGGTGCAGCAGTTGGGGAAACAAGAGATGCAAGTTTTGGTGCCTCCTATCTGTGCAGCAGCCCTTCACCTGGACTGGTAGGCATAGTCAGAAGACAAGGCTCGTGCCAGCAGTGAAGTTAGAGCTTTCCTCCCCATCTGGATGAAAGGTGCCAAATGTTACTATGAAGTCAACCTGGACAGAATATTTCTGCTGCAACCAAGTCAGTAAATAAGAGTAGGAAGGGATGGGAAGAGCTGCTAAATATTATTCCTTCTTATTGTTCCATCTTTTCCCTCCTGGTCAACATCCCATCTCCTTCTACGCTTTGCTGTGAGGGGAGAAGGGCTGCTATCAATGCAAACAGCTTCAGCAAATATGATTAAAAGGTGAAAAAAAGCTGCCTCAGAATAAACTTCCTTCCTTGTTTTGAATTCCTGTTTTGTGCAAAACACTGCCCTGAAAGCCACAACCTACTGCAGCTGCCTCTGGTAGAAGCTGAGCTGGTGGTTGGAGGTGAGAGCAGGAATTGAAAACCTCAGCGTGCAAAGTGTCACCCAGGCCTTGTCAGAGCTTGCTGTGTTCTGCTTTGTGCATCATCTCCTTCAGAGCTATTTGAGTGGGAACCGTCTGTGTCCCCTGCTTTCTTTAACAGCCTTTCTTATGAAAAGCACCTTCTCCACGCAGTACATACTGCTAACCCCCAGGGCATGAAATTACCGAGTGGGTGGTGCCAGCGTGTGCTAATTCACATGGCTCTGAGACCAAGGATGCTTTTTGTACCAGTCTGGGGATCCCAGTTTGCCTGTGCTGGATATCCTGCCTAGCACAGCAACAGAGCTTAGGAAGGCCTGGAGGGGGGTTGCTGGGAACAGGGTTGTATTTTTGCCTTTTCATCCCCCCATACATAACCCTTTTCAGGCAGCCCATGGCCCAGCCCGTTACTGACTCTGAAAACCTCCTCGGGGAACAAGAACGGTTGAGGACAAAGGGAAAGCAAGGAACCGAAATAGCTTCTTTTAATGGCAGCAGCAGTTCAAAAAGACCGTGTTAGAAAGCAGCTCTCTGCAGATCTCCAGCAAGGCTCTGTGGGTTGCTGTTTTAGGAACACGGGAAGGTGCGATGCTGAGCTCCTGGGGTTGTGGGGTCTATGCCCTGAGCCAGGAACTGCTGCTGCAGCCAGTCTGCCCTGGGTGGGTTTCATTACTCTCACTGCTCTACTCTTTAATTGCATGAGACCTACATGGCACAGCTGCTAGGGTGGACGCCTGTCCTTCCTAAGCTCTTTACTAAACTTTGGATACTAGTAGAAAAGTTTAAGGAACCATGCAATCAAACTATCATCCGGTTCCCATCCCACTGCCCGTCTTAAAGGAAGAAAACATGGTAAGAAAAGCTTCTCCAGTGACCTTTTGCTCTAGAATTATGCGGCAAACACAGCCTGAACTCTGGACTTACGCATATCAGTCATGGTCAGGCTGTTCCTGTCAAGGTCTGTGTCAGACCAGAAGATGACTCCAGCACTTTAGCTGGGAGGTACTAGGCTCTGCTTTAGTCCCTGTAAGTAGCCTGCTCTGTCCTCCAAAGACCAGCCTCAGATGTGCAAACATCTCTCCTCCAGCCTATCCCAAAATAAAGTCAAGAAGGTTGGTTTAAACCAGTGGTGCAGAGAAGTCCTTTTATGATTAGGCGGTGGCTGCTGATGGCCCTTCCTCTTGCAGACCTGCAAGGTGACCAGCGTACATGACTGTACTGGCCTTTGTCTGACACAGAGGGGCTGGAGAGCAGCATCGCGGACATCAATTGTGTCAGCATCACTATACACACAGGGTAGACACCTCTCGTGTTTTCTGGCTAAGAACCGTTTTGGTTGGGCTTGACAGCCCAGATAACCTCTGCGTTAAACAGGGACTTAATTCAAGGCGATTGATCCATTTTACTAAGCAGTTCCAGCTCCCAGCTCTGCAGATGGCCTGGGTCCAGCAGTAGCGTTGGTTTGGTGTGTGGCCATACGTGCCATCAGGACCCTTTAACAAACAAATGAGCTGAGCTGGTGGGTCTGAAGCCAGAAACGCAGATAAGAGTTGAAGGGTTTTGTACGGAAGGATGTGAAGGCTCTCAGGGTTTTGTTTTCCGTTGTTGTTTTTAACTTCAGAGTCTTGTAACTGGACTGGTGATGAGAAGCTGGCTGAGAAGAGTGGCAGGACACACAACTGAGATACTGAACTAGTGGTCTGGTCAGAAATACCTGCTCCAACTTTAGTCTGTGCGAGTAATGCCTCGCTGCACCGGGCAGCTCTCTCAGTTTGTGTAATGCAAAGCAGCAGAGCATTGTGTTGTCTCTGTTGTTCAGTGTCTTTAATGAGTGAGTTCTGCCATGAAGTGATGGAGAGTTGGGAAGACTTTTCCCCCTCACCCGCCACATGCGAGCAGTTGTTTTCCAACGCATTTCCACAAAAGAAATAATGAGCCTTTTATTTGGAAAGCCCCAGTCCAGATAAATAATCGCGATGACAGCATGAAATGGGATAGTCAAGTGTCTGCAAAGACTAGACCAGAGCCACGCTGTGCGCTCAGCGCAAGGAAGAACTGAAAATCCTTGGTCTGAAAGAAATACCCTACAAAATCAGTTATGGTTGATATAAAATATTAGGAAGCAAATAGAATCGGCTCCTCGGTGCAAGCTCTTCTGGGCTTGTGCCAGTTGTCCTCTAAAGCCTGGCCTGCAGATAAAATTTAGGAGCTAAGAGCTGAGAGATCACCAAGATTACTGTTGGCACCTGAGGTAGTAGGAAAGATTTGTAAAAACGCAGGAGCTCCTATAATGAGATAGGTGCTTATCTGTATTTGGCTGCATCTTAAGTTGCTAAAATGGGCTTTGTAAATCAGTCTCCTACTGCTTTTGTTTTTCTCCTTTCATGTTCCTCTCTCCTGCTTTCCCTTAGTACCTATTTAAAGGAAGACCTGAGGCCACAGGTTGCTTACAGTGTCTTTGCAGCGTTTCTGTGCCCTGTGCCCTCCCTGCTTGCTGTGAAGGTTTGCTGCTGGGGTCCGTTCAAGTGGTGTTGGTTTGGCAGTCATCTCCTGGCTGCCAGCTGGAGCTGGGGCTCAGACTGTCCCTTGCATCAGACATCAGGTTGTGCTAGGGAATATTCTCATTCATTTTTCTCACAGTTGAGTTCTGCACTGACATGGGAACTCAGTCTAGCTTTGTGATGCTTGATTACAGTCACGTGGGGCTGCATCCTGTGCTGGGCATCAGAGCAGGTGAAGAAAAACACTCTGTGTTTTGCAGGCTCTTTGTTTTGGGGCCCTTACTTCTGGCTAACTAGTGCAACCTTTCCTTTAGGGAAGGGGAACAAAGATTATCTGGATCCCCTGTTTACTCCCACTGTACCCTGCAGTTTGTACTCAGGTGAGGAGAGAGACCAGTACAGGACCAGGACCAGTGTCTCTGGGCTAGCAGCTACTCATTCTGATAAGACACTGGACCACAGAAATCCAGATAAGTCAGCGTGGGATCACTCCCCTTGTGTTCCAAACACCCCAATACTCACAACAGCTACCCTGGGTTACTTGGAAAACGTTTTGGTGCTACAGCTTTGCCCTGTGGTTATGGTCCTGGGGTCAAACCTTGTATTAGATGACTTCACAGAACTGTAGAATCATTAAAGTTGGAAGAGACCTACAAGATCATAAAGTCCAACCATCAGCCAACTTCATCAGCATCCCTGCGTGGTGCAGGACAATCGTGTTAGAGAAGGGCCTTCAAGTGTGGGGTTAAAGAGGGGAAAAACAGTCTAGTAGAGGGTAGGGAAGTTTTTCCATCTGCACTTCCAGACACAGGACTACAGGGGTAACTGAAGGAGTGGAAAATCGACTGAACAGAACACAAACCCAGATTGTTTCACCAGCTGCCTTGTACGAGACCTCAGCAGAGCAGGCAGGTGAGGCTGGGAGGGTTGGCTTCTGGTGTGTCCCTGGCTTGGCCATGCAGAGCTGTAAGACCAGGAACCATGAAGATCTGACAGTGTAGTTCTTTCCTGCAGCTATTCTCTCTTACTGATGAGTCAGTGCGTTTTAATCGAATGGGGAATTATTTTAGTACAGCTGAACCAAAGGGTTTTAATGGATGAACAAGTGGAGAATACTATCAGGGAAATCGCTGCAGCTTGGCATCGAGCTCTGCTGACAGCCAAAGGGCAGCTTAATCAGTATATTTGTAAAATTCTGCCTCCTGATAAGTAAAGGGTTTGCAGAAAAATACTGAGTGATGCTCATTAAGGCATCCATTGTGCTTTTAATTGTTTGTGTAGCCCTATTGTCAGGCTATGCAGCCATAGTTAAAGGAGTAGTGATAGTAGTAGGAATTAACGTTAATTTCAGCTGTTTGTGAGATCCTCTCAAACAAAGCTGCTATTTCCATTCTACCCAGATCTATTCTTTGCTTCTTCATGCCCTGGAATTCATGGCTTAGTGACTAGGAAGGTGGTTGTGTAGAGCTAGGGAGGATTTTCTCTTTCATTTCCATCTCTCAGTGATTTGTTACACTCCCCACACACAGAGCAAATTCCCAACCCCACTGGAAGTGGTTTTGGGTCAAAAGCTGGGGGGAGGGGGAAGGGATGAGCTGTGGATATCAATGCCTTGAGATTTCCAGGGATGTTGGGACTGATAACATTGATGACTTGCAGCATAGCGAGGTGATCTGGCAGGGCAGACCTGATTAACCGTGGAAGAGGAAATCTGTCAGTATAAGAGAACTGGCGTTTTGATCCTGTTATCGCTCCAAACATGCTTCAGCCTAATTATGAAACTCAACCACTTCTGCTCAGAGATTTTGACCTGCAGTTGGAAAGGCTCATACCCAGGCTGAACTAGTGCTCAAATCCTCCACGTCTGTCCCTGTTGCCCTTTTAGGAAAAGAGACATGTTAATTGCTCAGGGCTCCAATTCCCAGTCGCTCTTGGCTTATCTGCAGCTGGTGAAGTGTTCCTCAGCCGCTGCAGTTCACGGGCTGGGATGTCCTGCATTGGTGGTGTGTCTCACATACCCTAGACAGATTTGTGGCAGCTGTTTTGCCTGCTGTGGGGATACAACCTCAGTGGGGAGGCAGGAGGAGATAGCACGCAGCTTGGGTGCAGCCTTTCAAGCCCCCACAAGTAAATCAGCCCCAGGTAACTGCTGCCCGAGACAGTGACTCAAAGCCCCATGATCTAACCTCAGGTACTCATTAAACTTATTGGGACTTCACGCCATGATGTAAGAGTTGCTCACAGTCCCTGAGCAGAGGGTGATCTAATAGATAAAAGCCCCCAAGGAATTGCTGGGCTTGGCTCTACTTTAGTGCCATTGATCGAGCTGCTCTCAGAGAGGACAGGAAGGCCCTCAAACTCTTCTGCCCAGAAGCAAATCATCGCTGCTGCCAGTGATCTGTGTCAAATTAAAGTTCATGCTGACAGATAAATTCCTTCAACCTCCTTTCTGTGTTGTTATGACAAAGCACTGTAGAAAAACACACTCGTTATATTTTTGCATTACCCTCATTATGAAGGGGCATAATCCAAAGCAGGAATCTCTAGCAGCCCTTGGTAGAATGGGCTGGGATGAAAAACCTATATATGCTCCGAGTGGAAAGTGACGGGTCCATGGGAAGGGCTGTGACAAGGTTACCGCACCACAGGGGCCAGGACATTAAAGTGCCTTCCAGCGCTGTGTTCCCGCAGGAGCCACAGTACCGTTCTTAGTGGAGTGTGGCCTCCTTTGCTGTCAGACCTGAGAAAACAAGGTTTTTCCACAGAACTGTTACCAGTAACGCTGGGGATTTACTGTCTCTCTTCACCTTGGGTGTTTCCTGTCTGTGGGTTCATTTATGGTTCTAATCAATCATAGGAAGAGGATTTACTGTCAGAAACAGGAGTCTCTTTGTGTCTTTCCTGTACTTGGTATCAGAGAGAGGTTTTAATTGCCCGTGCTGTCGATACACAACTTGTTCTCCTTCCAAAGATCCATGTGGATTTCTCTGTGAGTGAGATTTCAGCCTTTCCTTTTGTTTCCACTTTGAAATCTTCAGGACAGTTTGTTTTCAACACTGCACTGGCTCACACGCTCCCCTACACTCCTTTTCCAGTTTTTCCAGTAGTCCTTTGTCAGCAGCAAAAAAGAACCAAATAGGGAGACCATAGGTGGGACTTTATCCAAATTCAAAACCTTTAATCAAGGGGAAGTCATCTTCACTCACACTGGGGCAAAAGGAAGCTCTGAGATCTGTCAGCTTGCAGAGAAAATCCGACTTTCTGGCATTGCTTTCTAGCAGCTTGTTTTCTGGGAATGGGCAGTTCAGAGCTGCTTCTGGCCTGTCCCTCATTGCTCCTGGAGCTGTCCTGAGCACGCGTGGAGCATGCTGTAATGGATCCAAGCATGGGGATGTTGGCAAACGTTGCTGGAGCCTGTGTTTTCACCTGCCAGTAGTCAAGACAACAAATAACTATAAAGGGTGGTGAACTGGTCCCAACAAGCATAGCCAGGGGTACTAACATGATTCTTCTCAAGCACCAAGACTGTTCTTCTATTTTGAGTCACCCTGTTTCATTTAAAAGGTCTGGACTGGCCTCTAAGAGATGAAGTAGCTCTGATTAGTTTTATTCCACTATTGCACAACTGTCCATCTGCTCTGATTTGCTGCCCAGTCCTGGTTGAACTGTGGATTCCACCAAGGCTGGGGATATCTGTGGATGCTTTTCCAAGCTTTCTAAGCGCTTGTGATCATGAAGGCATCCAGCTGCCTCGTTTGCTGAGTCACATAAATGATGCTATGAAAGAATTAACTCTTCAAGACAAGGAGTTTACAAGGTTTTTACACGTAAAGCCAGATTCAACAACTCTAGTCAGGTGCGAAACAAAGATCAGAACTCTTTTCAAATCCAAGACCTTTCTCTAGAGGGTTTCAGAAGTAGAAAAATGCACCTGGGGAAGTAATTGCAGATTTTTCTTATACTCCTTCTCCTCTTCTTCTTGTAAACTCATACTGCCAGTGAGCTGGAAATGTTGCTGAAGAGATCAGATGTGCACAATGTCCAGTTTCTGGTTACATGTCATTACATGTGACCCTAATCCTCTGTTGGATAAGAAAGAGACACTGGGACATCACTTTCTTCTCTTCTTGACCTGCAAATAAATGTGTAACTGGGGTTAACTTTGTGCTCTTGAACAGCCTGTTCGAGATTTATCCATTTCCCAACTCTCTAGCTGCACTCTAACATGGCCAGCACAGCCAGCTTTCCTCCTGTAACTCAGAGCACCCCAGGAGGAGACAGACCTAACCTGACAGAGCACAATATCCTAGTCAGGGGTATACGAGCAGAGCCCCTGCATTGTCCTGTTCATCCCAAACGATGGTATTTTGACACAGGCTGGGTGCCTTGACTTGCAGGCAACAGTCACACCCCAGGAGATGCCAAGGCAGGGATATTTCTGTGTTTAATGATTTTACCCTTTTTGTTTTGTCTCTCCAGATGATGTTCGATTGTTTGGCTTTGTCCGATTCACAACTGGTGATGCCATGAGCAAGCGAGTCAAGTTTGCCCTCATCACTTGGATTGGAGAGGACGTCAGTGGGCTGCAGAGAGCCAAAACTGGGACCGACAAGACTCTGGTCAAAGAAGTAGTACAGGTAACCTCTCCCTTCTGCTTCTAACTGCCTGCTCTTATCATTTTTAGCTCTACAAACACCAGCAGCAGAGGAGAGAGAGGGAATGACTGGATCATGATTCAACTTAGCACTTAATCCTTTGAAAAGAAGAGAGTTTCTTATTGCCTTTTTCCTACTAGGAAGGCTTAACATCTGCCCTTTGAGCACTCAGGCATAAAGAAGCACCTCTGAGCATAAGGCTGAGCTATTTCATGAGGAGGGAATATGTGCACTCCTATCTTTGTCACCATTAAGATGTTTCCCATCTCCTTCTTTGATATGGAAATAACATAATACTGGATGGTAGAGAACAAGGCAGGGCCGAGTTAAGCGGGTACAATTCAACAGAAAGCCCCACGCCCTTGTTTAAACTTCTCTCAAGGCCTGCACAAGGAATTCTAATCACCTAAAGTCTGAAGTCCCTATCAGTACCAATTAACTAGCAGCTCTTAATAGCTAACTGCGTTTGAATAGTCTTTTGTTTGATCTCGTGTGTATCAGGAAAAAAGAAGTGTGCTCAGTGCACATCTTGGAAGGGCTTCACTTGAATTTGTCTGCTCCAGCTGAGCTTCTAATTTAACTCTCACAAGGCCTCCCAGAACACACTGAGCTGGGCTTGCTCTATTGGGCTCCAAGCTCAGCCCAAGTCACAGAATGATAAAATTATTGAGGCTGGATTGAGATCATCAAGCCCAGCCTATGACCTGACATTATTGCATCAGCTAGAGCATGGCACTAAGTGCCACATCCAGTCTGTCCTTAAACACCTCCAGGGATGGGGACTCCACCACCTCCCTGGGAAATTTGTTCCACCCTCTCTATATGAGGAAGGGCTTCCTAACATCCAACCTAGCCCTTCTGTGGCACAGTTTCAGGCTACTCCCTCTTGTCCTGTTGCTAGTTCCTTGGGAGAAGAGCCTGACCCCCCACCTGTCTACAATTTCCCTGAGTCTCCTCTTCACCAGGCTAAACAGCCCTAGGTCTCTCAGCAGTAGCCACAAGGGAAATGAATTGTGGAAAGCTGCAAAGAATTGCTGCTGAAGAGCTGATTTCAGTGGAGAAGATGCTAATGTTTATTAGCAGTCTGAAGTGATATTTATAGCTCTTTCAACTAAGCCCAGGGCCAGCTTTCCAGCATCTGAGAAATGGTCTTTCTGATGTGCCTGCAGAACAGAACAGGCTGAAGTAATCTCCCTTGGTAATTGCTGATGTATAAAAACCTCTCAGTAGAATCACAGTCTGTTAGGAATTGGAAGGGACCTCGAAAGATCATCCAGTCCAATCCCCCTGCCACAGCAGGATCACCTAGACCAAGTTGCACAGGAACACAGCCAGATGAGTTTTAAACATCTCCAGAGAAGGAGACTCCACAACCCCCCTGAGCAGCCCCTTCCAGTGCTCTGTCACCTTCACTGGGAAGAAGTTTCTTCTCATACTTAGGTGGAAGCTCCTGTGTTCCAGCTGACACCCACTGCCCCTTGTCCTTCATTGGACGATACTGAGCAGAGCCTGGCTCCTTCCTCCTGACACCCACTCTTTCCATATTTATAAACATCAGTGGGGTCACCCCTCAGTCTCCTTTTTTTCAAGCTCAAGAAACCCAACTCCTTCAGCCTTCCCTCTGCATCTTTGTGGCTCCGCACCTCAGATACAGAAGATTATATTTAGATGAGAACCACGAACAATACAATAAAGCAATGCCTTCTGGAAGACAGTCCCTGATGCTAAATGTTTCAAAATAGCAACTACGCAGAGGGGTCCGTCCTGAAAAGAAACTTCCATAGCGACACCTGAGAGATAGCAAAGCAAGCCTCTGCGTACGTGAAGCAGCTGAAACTGGGTAACTGTAGTTGAAGATGAAATTACAGAGTACTAATGAGTGACTCACTCAGGAGTCACTAAGCCCAAGATCTTTTAAAATATGTGTTTAGACAACTTATTCCTGTGGACTTGAATAGCATTCCTGAGCATTCCCTCAGGTTTGTTACAGATAATTGGCTATGTCTCATCTTCAATTAGTAGTCGCTTTGAGTTATTAATCTGCTGGAACATGAACCGTTCTTGGCTGTTATTTAAAAGCTTTCATATGGCAATTAATCTGCATTAAAATACGAAACCAACTCGTGCTTAATACAGTTCTGTTGAGCAGCCACGTCTATAACCCACTCCAGAGCATTTCTGATGCAGTGTCCATGGTGATCTCCTGCCAGCAGATACCTGCTGAACTTTGGGCATGTTTTCTCTGGCCATGGGTGTATTCTCTACTTGGAGATCATCCAAAGCTGGTCTTAACTCTTGGTTTATGTCCCTGGCAGTAGGGATGGTTCTGCCTTTTACCTCCTTTACATGCATGAGCTGCTGCTCATTGCCATTGTACAAATCCATCCAGGAGACAATCTGTGCCCTGTTGTTTTGATGTCTTTTTTTCTGGAGGCCCAGGACAAGCAGGTCAGTTAGTGTAAGCCCAGAAATCAAGGCTCTTGGAGGCTGTTTGCCATGGCTAGGAACAGCCACAGCATGAATTCAGTTCAGCCATAAAAACCCACGCAAGGTGAAAGGTAGCAGCTGTGTTTTTTAAATCCAGGAGCATCAGGTCTTCCAGTGAATGGCTGTTCACTTGAAAATGCGGAGGGATGATGTTAGGGTGCTCTTTTTCAAGTAAGACAAGCTCAGGCACAACAGTTGTGGGGCTGAGAGTGGCAACCGGTGCTGAAGTGCTCTGGTTTTGCTGTAAATGCTGAAGAACTGAAAATAAGGCTTGGTTTCCTTCTGAGCACCGCTTCCTCTCTGTGAACTTGTTGCCCTTCACGACTGCATTTCCTACCCGGAGATTTTAACCCTTCAATAGGCAGTGTGGAGGTCTTTTTCCTGATGGGACTGAATTCTCCTGCAGGGCTGTCTCAGCAGAGAGACCGCCCAACCTTCACCAGTTCGTCTTATTTTGCATGAATTTTCATTCTTCTCAGTCTTCTTCAGCACTCCTGCTCCCACAAAGTCATGTGCTCTATGCTTTGCCTAAATCACATTCGGGGTAAAACAGCTCCGTTTCTGTGAGCAAGCATTCCTGGTCTTTTAGCCCTTACTTCTGGCGAGGAATTTGCCTGGCTTTAGTGAGAGCAGCAAGTTTGCTGAGCTCCTGCTTTGGAGCTCATAGTCAGATTTCTTTTTGTTGACCTCTTTTCCTCCACATTTACCCCTGCAGTGAGGCTGGTACCTCAGGAGAGAGGACCCACTTTGAGCATGACTGTCTCTGGGTCTTGGGACAGATCAACGACATACATGGGACTGTGCACTAGGTTTCTCCTGTGAGTGCAGTGGTCTAAAGAGAAGATGGTTTAATAACTTTGGTGGCTTTGAGAGGCTTAGGACAGAGAGTGAGATCCTGCTGGAAAGGCAAATGGAATCGCTCTGACTGTTTTTCCTATTCTGGTTTGTTGTAATGACCATACCAAATGGATACGGATTTACTAGAACTCCCGGTCCAGAGAAGGGGGTAACTTAATAAGCCACTTCTTCAGGCCAAAATAAGCAGCTTCTCATCACCCCACATGTGACACACAGCGCTGTGACTTCTCCAGTGGGATGCAGCACTGAAAGCAAGAATGTGCAGATCAGCTGAAATGTAGTTCCCGTTGCTGAGAGAAGTGTTTGCCAGAAGTTTGGGCTGTCTTCTCCGTGTGGCTGGAATCGGTCCATGTAAAAATTGGCAAGAAGTAAATCTGAAGTCAGAGTTTTTGCTGATAGCTCAACTAAGTGGCAGCGGAGTGCAGGACCAGGTTTGATGTAGCCAGAGTGAAGTGGAGGGCAGTGCTTCTGTACTGCTACAGGTTTATATAGCACTCCTTGCACACGGAGAAGCCCTACTACAACAGACCTCTGCTGCACCCATAGGACACATTCTTTCTCCCCCATGACCCCAGGTCATGCTGGAACACAAATGTGGGAGATGTCATCTCCTCTCTACTGCATCTGCACTGAGAGCAAGATGACCGGTGGATGGGAGTGCTGACATTAAGCACAGTATAACCAGTGGAGGTTGCTCCAAGCCTCAGTGTAAATTAAACCAGCAAGAAGCTGCTCGACTGCCTGGCACCGCCCCTAGCTGCTAAGAACCCAAGTGTTTGTAGACGATACAAGGATTTTCCTTCTGGCTTCAGGCCTAGCCATGCTGGGATTTATAAGGGTCTCTGCAGACCCTTTTGGTTCAGTATCTGCACCAGACAGACTTTCCCTTGGCCAGCTTAGGGAAATTTTATGACCCCATATGCTAAACATTCAGGGCCTGGAAGAGGAAGAAAATCTGCTCCTCCATTTTTATCCTCACATAAAGATGTCTGGAAGAGAAAGGCTGAACAGAGCTTGCTGTACAAATTTCATACTTCCCTGGGTGAAACACAGATGTCCTTTTTGCAGCCTGACCTGCATGATTGGAAGCCTTTCCCTCTGCAGTGTCCCACTGGAGGCTGACACAGGGGATTGGATTGCAAAATTGTGACTCTACTGTTCAGGCAGAGAGTGAAGCGCGTGCTAGAGAGGTGTATCGAAGAAGCAGGAGTAAACCTTGTGTTTTGTATAGTGTTCAGTGATTTGAGAGGCAAAGCAAAGAGACTGTGGTCACTGTTGTGTCCTGAGAGTGATAAAGATAAATGGCGTTATTGTTTCTGTTATCTGCAGGCTGCTGGTGGCTCTGGGGTGAACACAAAGGCTGGAATTCACTCACAGGGTTTGCTGTGGCTTTAAAAAAGCTTGGGGATAGGCAGAGGAGAAGAAGAAAGGAAGTGAAGGATTAAAATGAAGATGTGTGTTGGCAGAGAGAGTGCCCAGGAATCAGTTATGTGCTATGCCTTGGGTACCGTGGCTTCTGCACTTCACTAGAAAGGTGTTAGATATTGGGATGTGTGAGAATAGAGGAGACAGGGACTTCCCTCACCCCAGGCTCTTAAGGTAGAAAGAAAATCTGGTGGCAGAGCAGAAATTGAGCTGGAGAGGGATGCCTGTTGGCACTGCTGTTAGCTGCTTCAAGCTGGGATTTTCCCTGGTGCTTAGCAGGAGCTGGTTTGCTATGATCGGTTACTTATAATTGCAGGTGACAGTGAAGCCAAATAAGAACCATGGCCTGGTCTAGCTACCGTCAGACTCCATCAGATCAGCTGGGAGTAGTTTACATTCTGGCTGTTTCAGTGGGGCCAAAAAAAAGTGACCTCTGGATACAGCAGCCCTCGTCTCAGAAGTGCTGCTGTTGAGCATGGAAGCCCAGTCTCCTGATCTGAGGCCAGTCTTTCTGCCTTGAAGGTACAGGAGGCAGTTTCAACTGTCTCTAAAACACTTATGTGCCTCCCTTCACCTTTTGATTTGCACCCTGACAAAATGCTTAACCCCAAAGAGCTCTAGCAGTGGGTTCAGAGTGGCGAGGGTGGCTGTGACTGAAGAAGAGTCAATCAGGTTATCAAAATCAGGAGCTGCAGGCAGCAAACTCACCAGAAGCATCTTCTCCCCTGGAGACCAGACTTGATGAAGCGTCATGGTGGGTGACAACTGGTGCGAAGAACCAAGCAGCCCCTGGCAGCACCTACAGCAGAGAGGAATAAAGCAAAGAGCTATTAATAGCGGTGACCCAGATTGCACTCCAAGGGTACAAATCTGGCACAAGAGGTGGCCCAGTCAGCTAAGAGGATATTTAAGAATGGCTGGAAACAAACCCCATCTGGCCAGTGCTAGGGAGAGACGGTTCAACTCTTGCAAGGTATCTCAGTGGGGCTGACATGAAACAGTGTGCACAGAGCATCCCCTAGGACTCATCTGGATGACTGTCATTGAAGTAATTATAGGTGCTTTGTGGTCCCTATATTGACAGAAGCCTCCTCCACACTTCTGAAGGAATCCCTCTCAGAGATGATTTCATGTGCTTGCCTCAGTTCTCGCTGAAGTCAGAGCAAAGCCTAGCACTGGAATCAGGTAGTCCTGCATAATCCTGAGCTGAGGAGAATGTGTTCAACCTGTTTTTTAGCTCATAGAAAGGAAATTGCAAGGACTCAGCTCGAAAAGTCACGCAGGTAGCACACGTCAGGGAGCACCACGTAGCTGTTTGGATTGTTAATAGGTTAATAACCACCATTTGTTTGGTCTTAGCAAGGGCTGAGCTTTGCAAAGACTCACGGTGGAGGTCTGGAACGAAACAGGACACTTGTGAGCATGACCCAAGCTGACAGTTGGGGCAGTTTGCCTCTTCATTTCCCACCTCAACAAAACCTAAAGGGGTTATTTTCTTTCTTCTCTCAATAAGCAATTTCTTTCTTATTTTTCCTGATCCCTGCTAAGACACGGATGAGTGTCTGTAATGTCTGTTCTCACACCAGCAAAGCCGTCCACTGACTGGGGAGCAAGATGATGCTGGGAAGCAGTTGCTGTTTCCAAGGACTTTGTCTGGCTGCTGATAAACTAAAGCAGAGCAGACAGGGCTTCTCATAGCTGCTATAAGCTGGGTTTTTTCCCACCCCTTAAGCAACTCTCCAGTACCGAGGATTTCCTACAGTGTGAAACAGGATCAGCCACAGCCTGGGCGACTGGTGTGGGGGAGGGAACTGTTTTGCTCTCTATTCCATTTCTTCCACCGCATGAAAGAGGTGTCGAAGCTCTTTCAAGCTGAATCCTTCTCCACCCCCTCCTTTACCAGACTCTGATCCCAAACTGAGACCCTTGAGACGCTGCCAAATAAAGAGCTCTCCCATGGCTTAGAGTCTGAAACCAATTAGACACCCCCCAACCCTTCTGCATGGCTGTGCCACAGAGACCCAGACAGGATGACCACTTCGCTCTCAAAGCATCGGCCTCTGTCGTGTTTTGGGGCACTGCAGCTTCCCGGGGACATTTCAGCAGGGCTGTGGGGATTTTCATTCATTCTTGTTTGGTTCCCCAGTTCGTCCGTGGCCCTGCAGTGTGCAATGGATGCCGGTGTTTTTCATGCCGAGGTCTGGGGGGAAGGGAAGGACACACGCAGGATGTTCAGTTGTGGTTGGGAAGGGAAGGAAAATGCTAAAGAAGGAAATGCGCATGGTTGCTGAAATGCCTGGGCGCACACATACATCCCACTCTTCCACAAGGGACGGACACAAAGGAACAAACCCCTGACTGTGTTGACACTGCTGTGACTACTGCCCTAAAGGCACTGGGGGATCCCATTCACAGCATCTCATCTGAGAAAGGTTTTCTCTGTTCGCAGCCTCACATCATAGCACTCTGCCTAGGCTTCTCCCGGCCCTACAAGTCACAAAGAGCATTCAAGCAGCTATAAAGCAGTCCCTTGGTACACAAGTGCCTTAATAAAGCCTGTCCTTAAAGGTCACTTTGGATGGTCAGACCACAGAGCATAGTGGAGCCTATTAACAACTCCAGCAGCCTGTCTGGTGCAGCATCTTGGGTTTGGCCACGATGTGCATTAGCTGGTTGAGAGGAGGAGACAGTAAATCTACTGAAGTAGACTTATTTGCTGCTGGTACCATCTGCACAGTGCTCAATCTTCAATCAAAGCATCCTCACAGCTGTTGCAGTGAGCAGGGTGTGATCCCATAGTACACTGTGAGGTAGCATAGATCATCTTTTTAGGAGGAGGTTCCTAAAAAGCACAGGGTTAGGGCATTGCCCATGATTATGCTGCGAGTCAGTGGCAGTTTGAAGGTCAACAATATTGATCCTTTTAGTTGGACTACTCTTTGATCTCATCCAGCTGGTGCATTCATCACTAGGAAGAGTCATTGCCCAGGGCAGGGAGGGGTCTTGCAGCCATGACTGAACAAGTAGACACTTAAAATTCTTCCAGGTTAAGCCTTGAGTTTTGTCGTCTTTAATCTGTTTCATCACTGCTTTCTATTCATTATCCTTCATACAGCTGTGGAGACTGGATAACCCACCTCGACTCAGGGACTTGGGTAAGCTGCCCAATTTGTAACTGGCTTTTTCTTTATCTCTTGCAGAACTTTGCCAAAGAATTCGTGATCAGTGACCACAAAGAGCTGGATGAGGATTACATCAAGAACGAGCTGAAGAAAGCAGGGGGGGCCAATTACGATGCACAGACTGAGTAAACGCACAAATCTCCTGGCACCATCATCTGGATCTCAAAGGGAGGGGAAAAGGCTCAACAAACTAACACAACTGAGATGAGGCAACTGGAATCCCCAGCTTTCCATGTGTGCACCTAAGAACTCCTTTTCTTTACATACAGCGCACTTTTATTTTCCATTCCATCTCATGAAACATCCTTCTCTGGGCTTCTGTCTTCTTTCCCCCCCATTTTTTTACTCATAACTCTGTCCGTGCTCTAGCATCTGTGGAATTTAGGTTTGGCTCTGCTTTGATCCCATTCAGCATTCTGTTTGTAGAGGCTTGCCATTGCGTCCTTCTTCGTGCGTGTCTGTGTGTTTTAGCTGGGCTCGACCTGGTCTCGGATAGAGGAAAGTTTTGGGGGAGTTCCAATCATCCACGGTTTTGATTTTATTAAACGCTTGCTCTGACGGGTAATCTTGGGAATGATCCTATTTGCTGTTCTTGGCTCAGGTCGACTTGGGTTGATTTCTCTCAAACTCCGATTCAATTGTCTAAGCTTGAACATCCAGCTGAGGTGTTAGCCGCCAGCTTAAACAACAAAGTGAACTAACAAACAAAATCCAGCTCTCCACAAACGGATACGAATTTGCCTTAAGCATTGCTTGACAGTTGCTGTGCTCTGTGCTGTATCCCTACCCCTCCCACTGAAAAAGAAGATCCCAAGCGATCCAAACGTGGGGCTTTTGTCGGGTTTTTGGAGGCATCACGGCACAGTAAGCTGAGGGGCTTGGAAACGTTTGGACGCTTGTTCACCGTTTCGTGTACGTTGGTCTCTGGGTTTGTATTTGTCTTTCCTACTGTTGGGGGCTCAGGAGGTGACACTGAAATGCACAGATTTCCTTTTTTAAATGATGTCTACAAAACTAGCAGCCGCTGAATCCTAGCAGCCTTCTCTGCCCATATCCCCCCCCCTCCCCACCTCCTGGGGTTGTTTTGTTTTTGCAGTTAGACACAACATCTTCAGTTCTTTGGGGCCTTCAGGCACTGAACCTGTAGCTGTGACCAAGGGATGGAGCGGGACAGCTCTGTCCCAGTTGGGATGCAACATTCATCAGCGAAGGCCCAGAGATAAACTGGGCACCGTTTGGTATCAAGCGGTTGGTTTGGGGGGAATTTTGTATGGCTTCTTTTTTTTTCATCAAAGATAATTGTCCCCAGAATTATGTGTAGGGGGGAAACTGTGTTGTACTGGGGCTCGGGAGACAGTGCTATAAACCCATTACAGAAATAAATGTTTTTCAAGAACAGATCTCAGTGACTTTGTTGTTCTTTTACCTTCCTTCCAACAACCAGCCTATATTTAGGAGGATTCCCAGTCCCGGGTGGAAGGCTTTGAGCTTTTGCAGTCTTGGGGCTATTAGGAGATTTAAACACTGGCTTAAATGTAAAATTATCTCGGTGCCTTCAGTCCCTGCCTGCTCATCTGCGCTCCGAAAGGCAGATGTGACCACTGTGTCTCTGACACACTTTTAGTTCAGCAGCTCCACATCTAAATTTCTAGCTCCACGATGCCAAGTGGGAATTACAATTAGGTCAAAGAGAATTTCACACCCGCATAAAATAGATGTAGAGAGGTCAGGAACAGATTTGGGAGCAAGAGCAACACTTTCAGAGTGAAGTTTCACAGCTTCCTGCACAGCATTATGAGGGGCATTACAGTTCTGGACCAAACCGACTACAATTTGTTCTGAAAGAAGGGAACAAGTTGCCCAGACAAGTTGTGGCTGCCCCCTCTCCTGACATGTCCAAGGCCAGGCTGGATGGGACTCTGGGCAACCTGGTCTAGCGAGCGGTGTCCTTGTCTATAGCAGGGGGACAGGAACTAGATGATTCCTGAGGTCCCTTCCACCCAAACCATTCTGTGATTCTATGAAATGGTTGGGTCTAGGACTGATGATCCTAACTGATCAGTGTAACTAACATGGAAGAGCCTTGTGGAAAGCTTGTGATGCTCTGAGGCTTTGCCTTACTGGTTCAGTGACCAGAATAAACCTTCATTTGACAGCTTGTGGGCTACTGAGATACAAATCTTAGTCTGGTGTTGAAGCCTGGCAGCAGCATCACAAGGAATCCTTCAGCACCAGTTGTGGTGTGGGGTTTGATGTGCTGCCCGTGGAAGAGGTCAGCACAGAAGCAAACCAGCTTTCTCAGCTGCTCAAAGGCATCTCTGAAAGACACAGCGGTGTAACCTTTGGTGAGCTGGCTGGAGCAAGTGAGGGCTTCACCCTGGCCGCTTCACTTGCTTTGCTATCATGTGCCTCACAGAGTATTTTTTCTAAGGTCTTTGTAAATCCTTTCTAAATATTTGTTTCCTCCAGGAAAGCCTGTTCCATGCTCTCTTTGCCAGCCACTGCTGGGACCCAGTGCCCTGCATCCAGGCTGACTCACCCACAGTGGCTGGATGAGATGGGAGGGGAGACACAGGGCTTGTTCCTCCCTTGGACTTTCTCCTGACGTGAGCAGTGGTTTGAATGAGGACTCCAAAGTACTCGTACAAGGCAAACATCCCATTTGCTCTTAGTCCAGTTCACAGAACTTGTCATAAGATCCTGTATTCCCTGGTTGAGTTGTCCTTATGGTGTGCTGGCACGTGTGGTCCCCTTTTGACCACAGGAATACCAAACTTACTCACTAGTACAGCAGTTGTATCAGCAACGTTAGTACAAGAGAAAAATAAGAGAAGGAATGAATCACTCCATTTCCCTCTGTCAGGCAGGCTACCTAGCAATACCACCTTGAACTTTGTGAGGAACAAACAGGATAAGATGGACAACGGCCATCTAGCTGGCTGCACTGGAGCGCAATCGGACCAGTTCTGAAAAATCCACCAGGGAGTTGTTGTTTGTGCACTCCTGTTCCTCTCATAACGCCCCAACAGCCGAGTTAATCAAGTCCACACTTGCTGAACCCTCGGTCATATATAAGATTATCTTTGTCAAAAAGAATGTCTCGGAAACACACCCAGCTGCAACGCCAGCCCCAGCTGATGAACCTACATCCTCAGGGCTGTTGGGGCAAAGTGTGTTTCCCTCCCTCCTCTACTCATCAGTCCTGTAAGAGTAAATCTGAATTACACATTCACTGGCTTTGTTTTTAAAAAACATTGATTATACTTCAGCATTATGGAATCATCTTCATTTTCAAGAGAGTGACTTTACTGGTACCCAGTGCAACCCTCTTGTTTGTCATAGGAGCAGCTCAGCCCGTCAGAGGGGCTGTGTGTGCCTGGTGTAGCTCATAAGCTGCTCTGCAAACAGAAACTTATCTCTGGGGTCTGCTGTTGCTTGGCTGGGAAAGTATTTGCCCCACGGTGTCTGCATGCACAGCACTGCTGATAATTAAGAGTGTAAGAAACAACTTGAGCAGAAGACAAACCATGACGTGAAGAGTAGAAGGGTAAGAACAATGAGTTGTGATGCATTTGGGATCTCACGCTTGGGATCTCATCGCAGTAACACAAAGTGTGTTGAAAACTGTCTGTGTTTTAAGACTCCAGGTCTCCAGCATCATCCTTCACAGTAAATTAGTGTAGCTGAATGTCTACAAGTAGCTGATGCACTGATCAGATGTATTAAGGACTCTATTACAGACAGGGTAACCAGAGTGGTGGAGACAAAGAAGCAATAGAAGGAATAAGAACACCTACTTTTTTCTCTAATACTTCTCATCAGGAGGTCTCAGTGTTTCAGAAAGATTAGTATAAACCAGACTGTACTGTTGTTCCTCGAGTACAATACCCTTGTCCAGGAGTGGGTCTTTTCCCATGGAACTGCAGCAGAAAACACAGCCTGTATGTGACAGGGCCCTGCAGCCCACAGCTAGACCCATCACTCCCCTAATCAGAGTAATGCTGATAACCCTCCATCCTGGGATTTATGGCCATGAGACACAGGGTTTCTTTTTCTAGTGTCTTTTTATGCAGTCAGCTGCCCTGTTCTGTGTCCGTTCCGCATTCAAAGTCTGGTTTTGCCTTATCAACCCTTTCAGCAGGCTTTAAAGACCTGCTGCTGCACAATGGCTTGTGAGCTATGATCCAGGAGCCTGCTGCGTCCCTCGTGCCCCAGCTCAGTGGGGGCTTTGCCTTATGTTGGGGATTGGGGCTGGGGAGACTCTGCTCTACCCCTGACAAAGCAAGGGAGAGTGTGAGTGGTGGAGACAGCCTGCTGGGGGCTGTGTCTGGTGAGGACCAGACTGAAACGGTTCAGCAGCTGCTTTATATTTGGCATAGCCAAAGGATTTGCTATTCCTTCGCATGATGAGCGCAGCAGATACGAGGCAGCATCCGCTTTTAGCAGGAAGGGAGGAAGAGAGCTTGTGAAACATCCTTAAAAATCTTCTTGATGAATACAGTCAGACACGGCAGGCAGCATCATCACAGCCAGTTCACATTGGGGGATTTTATGCACTGCCATCACACGGTTGTAAGGGACAGGGTAAATGGATGACCCCCTCCACCAAGAGATGTTTAGGAGGCTATAGGAGGCATCAGGGAGAAGACGACTTGGTACCCAGGGGCAAAGCCATGCTCTGAGCATGGGAGGCAGTGAGGCTGCTCTGAGTCACAGCAGGCAGCAATGTGTCAACAGCAAATTCTTACTCTGAGGAGTAAGTGGCCCTTGGAAGAACAGAAAATAGCTGAACCAGGCAACCCCGGCCACACGGATCGGCCCATGGAAACCGCCGGCGTGGCCTGCGAGTGTTTTTATAGCCTGCTGTCCCAAAGAGCACATAATGCCCGATTACTGGCTGGTGTTAAGTAGGCTCTGCTGTACAGACCCCCGCCGTGATCTAATCCCTCCAGCTTCAGTTATTTAGCAACAAGGCACCATTTAGCAGCAAGGCAGTGGAGGAGCTGCGCTGGGGGGTGAAGGGAAGATGCTGGATATTTTGTGCATTACGGGATGAGTCCAGCTCGGTCTGGGACTCTGCGGTGCAGTACAGAAAGGGACATTGTTTGATCACTGTCAGAACATGAGCTATAAGCTCTGCTTCAGGCACAACAACAGCAGCTCCTTTTCTTGCCCTGTCCTTGGCGGATGCGCTTCCGCTTACTCTGGTATCTCTTACAGTCGTGGTGGTGCTCGGGTTGGGCTGAAGGCAGGGAACTGTGAGAGCTACCACAGATTTCTCCAGATTGAACTATGGGCTTGTGGAAATGGAATAGATTTCTTACTGAGCTATGAAGTGAGACCTCCTCCTGCTCCCCTAAATCTCAGCTCCTGGGACCTCTCTGGTGTGTAATGGGGTCAATGTGTTAATGGAGTCTTCATCTACAGCTTGGCTTTATGGCCCAGTGAGGCCAAACACAGAGAGAGATGGATTAATTGCAGCGTTATGAACAGCACATGACAATAAAAGACCATTCACAGACTACTCAGACCTTAATCCCTGGAGCTCTAACAGTCTTGCCTCTTTCGACTTGCACCTCTGCTGGCAACCCATTCATTACAAACCTTTCTTCAGCTTTCACAGACATCTGTTTCTGACCCAGGGAAGCTCACGTTGCTCATCTCACAAGGGTTTATATAAGTTTTTCAGGGCTGGGAAACAAAGAGAAGCCTTCCAAGATATTTCACTTTTCTCCCTCTCTCTCCCATCAAAGTCTCCGATAAGGGTTTTCATCAACCTTAAAACACCCTCGGAATGAAAGCGCATTTCCATGTCAATGCAGCAGAAGGGGAGCAAACAGCATCTGTTCTGCAAATATGAAACACCAGCAAGAGATGAATAGACTTATCTCCTTTCTCATGATTAGCCACATCTCTGCCTCGTAATTTTGGCCTATCGCTCACCAGAAAGTGCAATCAGGATGTAACACATCCTATTGGCAAATTACCGCGACGCAGCTGCTCAAGGCTGCAGCTGAACCCCTTGGCAATTTCACCCGGGTTTTATTACACCCAGGGCAAGACTCCAGTAACTCTATTAGTGATGCAATTTAAAAAAGTAAGAGTTGAACCTTGTCCCGCTGAAGTTAATTCTGACATCAGTTTTTACAGGAAGAAGTGTTTTGCCAAAACCAGAACCCAAACGGCTCTCAGGGGTATCCCCAGCAGGGCTGCGGTGAGATCATCCCTACGCAAAGGTGTGGGTGCTGGCTTCTCACTGTGATTTCTAGGTTACTATGCACCAGGAAAAGCTTCACATGGTGAAATTTATATGAAACCCGAGTACAGAATATAGGGCTCAGAAATGACTTAAAGCCTGCTGAGAGTTTGCAGCTCCCTGCCCACCAGAATCCAGCAACGAAGGGTGTGTTTCATACTGAACAGCACCAAACGTGTATTTAACTCAAAAGCTTCACAGTTTCCATTTTACTGCGTTCCAAACTGGAGCAAAAAGAGTAGCTGCCACAGTTCTTGAGAGCAGCAGTCCTGCAACTCCCCCTAAAAGAGCTTCGTCATGGTGAGGGCAAAGAACAGCAACTCAAATGATCAGAGGGCTGGAGAACCTCCCTTATGAGGACAGGCTGAGCAAGTCGGGGTTGTTCAGCCTGGAGAAGAGGAGGCTCCTGAGTGACCTTTCCAATCTCTACAGGGGGCCTACAAGAAAGCTGGGGTAGGGCTTCTGACACAGGTGTGTAGCGAGAGGACAAGGGGAAAGGGTTACAGACTTGAAGAAGGGAGACTGAGGTTGGACATGAGGAAACAATTCTCTCCTGTGACATCCCTGGCAACATCCTTCAACATCCCTGGCAGTGTTGAAGGCCAGGTTGGATGGGGCCCTGAGTATCCTGATCTAGTGAAGGTGTCCCTGCCTGTGTGGGGGGGTTGGAACCAGATGATCTTTAAGGTCCCTTCCAACCCTGTCCATTCTATGATTCGATTTCAGATAGAGTCACCTGGATCAACAAAAATTACTTAGCTTTCAAGTCAGAACTAAACAGTTCCTTCCTCTTTTAAGCTGTTTTCTAGCAAGCACCTTGCACCTAGCCGTTATCTTCCTTCTGTCAGACTCACACAAATTCTCCAGAGAATCCTTTCGCTTCCAGAATCACTCTGCCAATGGATGCAATCATGGAGTGATTTGATAAAGAATCTTAACCTTGATGTGTGCCAAGCAGTATATCTTCTATCAGAGCTGTAAGTCGCAAACACTACAGGATTTATTATCTTCATCTTCCTTATTTAAAAGCTAAGAACCTGTCAGATGAAACCATAAATCTGCCAGATGCCCTTCCTTGCATCAAACCTCTTAATATTCCAGTTCATGTTTGTTTCTGAAAACTAGCTGCCAACATTTCATTTTCCTCTCATACCGACACTTAATGCCTTAAGTGCTTGGAAAGATAAACACTGGCTTTAAGCAGTGCAATCTCATGATCAGTTTATCTCGGGATTATTACACGAGCACACGGGGGACTCAGTCATAACTGAGCACATTTTAGCCCTGGCTGGTGATTGAATTGCAGCGGACAGGATGGCATATTCCAGCAAGAATCACAGATCTGGGACACAGAGGGTACTCAACTAACAATTTTATCCAATTAACAAACCCCGCTGCGATGGGGCAATCAGACCGATGTGAACCCTGGTGCTGGGGGTGAAGAGAGATGTTTTACTGGGGGCTGGACTGGTGTCTTCTAGCTGAGTGCATCACAACATAACCAGAGTCAGTGGCTGAAGACAACAGACACATTTTTGCAAGGGAAGGTGAATAACTGCTGGGACAAAGAGTCAGAGCAATTGACTGATTTGCAATTTCTTCCACTGCACAAAGCAGGAACCCTCCGGACCAGACGCTTGGATGAAGTGCCCGTTACTGGGCTCAACAAACTGGGGAAAGACAATGGTCTGCTAAGCACAGGTTGCTAGATTTGGTCTCACCTCTCATCTAACCTCCAAGTATCTTCTGTCTCAGGTACCACTGATTCAAACTGCATCTTCACTGAACTCTGTTGCATTTTCAGTCACAAGGAATAAATGAACGAGCTCTACTCCAGTCTCAGCGGAGGGACAGAGCAAACAGCAGGTATCACAATCGTCCTGAAGTGTTACAGCTGGATCCCGAGACTGAACTTGTCTCTCACAGCCTTAAGGTTTTCAGCCCTAGATAAGGATACACAAGCCTTTGTGTGCAAGAGAGCTCTTTTCCCTTTTCAGCACCATTTTGTGTGGATTAAGTTGTCTGAAGCAGAGTTTATGACTTCTGCCAAACACTACTTTCAGCACAGCCTGAAAAGCTAAAGCCTTCCAGTGGGAAAAGAATTGAAGAATTGATGTGGAATTAAATTAAACCAGCACAAGCTCCTCCTCTTAAATCCAAAGAAGGCAAGAAACTGAGAAAGTTTGGGTTTAGGGCACATTGGACTGAAATACATATAAAAACCGTCTGAATGATGTGCTGGGAAAGAGCTCAAGCAGAAAATTAAGTTTAAAACACACTAAAATAAGGTGTGGAACTGGACACTGCCCCCAGCCCTCTGCTCTGCCCTCCTGACCAATGCTGCCACCCTAGACAACCAGCTCAGAGGCTGCGAGCAGACCACTGAGTTTTAACTGTCAGCAGATCAATAGAAACTGAGAGTCTGAACAGAATAAATAAGGAGAGCACACAAAGTCTTCCCTTAACCCAGAGGCACCAAACAGAGCTGCAAACCCAAACACTGCCTGGGCAGCTGACTACAGAGGTTCTGGTTATAATCCTGTCACGGACACTACAAAGCAGAAGCCTTTGCTGAAGGTGGGAGGGCACAGTACCCCAAAACTGAAGTAAATTCAGTGAAATATATGCTCAGGTTGCTGCCTTTTCCACTCCAGCATTTACGCTGCTGCCAACAGGTCAGTCTTCAGCTAGAATGAGTGTTACCCATCCCTTATGCAGCCTCCGATGAAAGGGGAGGATGTTGCTCACTGGTTATTTTGCATAGAGAATCCTGCGCAAAAACGTAATGATTACATCTTAAACTCTGGTCAGAAGAGTCCTGTTAGGGCAATTGCCAATTAATTGTTATCCTATTAATACAACCAATAGTTGCATTAATAATAGTAATCCCTGTGTGTAATGCACAGCTGACAGCTTTTCAAGGGTGTCTTTTCAAATGAGTTTTTAACTCTGGTGAGTGGGGAAGCTCTGCATTGGGCAGCCTGCAAACACCCAGCACAGGTGTCAGGAGGATGAAGCCAGGCTCTTCTGAAGGTCATCTGGGGATAGGACAAGGGGCATTGGGTGCAAGCTGGAACAGAGGAGGTTCCACAGAAATATCAGAAGGAACTTCTTCCCAGGGAGGGTACTGGAGCATTAGAACTGGCTGCCTAGGGGGGTTGTGGAGTCTCCCTCTCTGGAGATGTTCCAGACCCGCCTGGGTGTGTTCCTGTGCAACTTGGTCCAGGTGATCCTGCTGTGGCAGGGGGATTGGACTAGATGGTGTTTTGAGGTCCCTGCCAATCCCTAATACTTCTATGATCTGCAAGGATGTTTTCAGAATTACGAGGTATCTCCTCAAATACACACAAATCATTCCTCTGAATTCACATTTCACTGCATTATTTATACCAACAGATGTCCAGACAAGAGCACACTCGAGTTCTTCCTGAAAGCTGTGCATGGGAATACGTTTTCCTAATGAAAACCACGCTGAAGGCTAGGATGTTTTCAAAGCAACTGCTGCTGGCACGCTATACTTTTGAAACTAAAAAACTGCTCTTTTTTCTAGGATTCCTTAAGGTTCACACATACTTGGGAAGACAAAAGGCCTTTTTGTATGTGTGTGTGAAAATTGACCCATTGCTGGACCAAGAAATCCAAGCTAACCAACAAATCTGCAATGGCAACAGATCATCTGGGGACTCCTTTACAATGTAGGTTCTTGGACCGTTCATAGCAGTGATTTTTGGAATTCTTTGCTTTTGAAGGGTTCTTTGTGAGGAACATGTGGTTTAGATTGAATCAGGAAGAGGGGAGCTGGAACAGCATCCACTTTCTCATCAGAGTACTTGTCATGTTACAGACCAATGTGAATACAAAGAGGCCTGAAGTTCAGTACTTGAATCCACAGCCAGATTTGACCTTCCACTCTATTTCAAGGGAAGGGAGAAATCCACAGTTTCCATTCAGACCCTGTTCAGAAATCACAGAACATTAAGAAGGGACCAGAGAGCTCCTGTTTCATCAGCCTGGTGTGTGAGATCAATTGGTACATCAGACGGATTCAGGATAAATCTCCATGGAGCCCTGATTGTTCTCAGACTTTTCCAGGTACCTCCAATATTTTCCAGGACTGAGGACATGAACTCTTCATTGTCTCTTCATTGTCTTAATTGCCTTCCTCTCTAAAAGGGTCATCAGGCCTTGGAACGGGCTGTCCAGGGAGGGAGTTGAATCACCATCCCTGGATGTGTTTAAAAGTTGTGTAGATCTGAAGCTGAGGGACACGGTTTAGCAGTGGGATTGGCACAGTTGGGTTAACGGTTGGACTCTGTGATCTTAAAGGTCTTTCCTAACCTAAACGATTCTGTGATTCTATCATTCTGTCTTCTCACGCACTTCCCCATGGCTGGACACACCCCGCAGATTACTGCAGTGATTAACTAACGGACTTCCACAATTCTGTTATGTAGTGAGTTACAGTAATGTCTCTGTCCTTGTCTCATCTCACACCAGCTCTGCTTGTTACCCTGTAAATGAAATCGTACCTTGCTATCCTCTTCTGCAGAACAACAGCCTTTCTCAATTTGCCAGGCTTTCCTGATGCAGATTATGTTTCGACAGTCACCAATGTGATGGGGTAAAGCATTGCCCTAAGAAAAACTCTTATAAATAGTAATAGGGTACTGTGTTACCCTCTCACTCTTTCAGAGGGAAAGATGATGTCCATTTCAGCAATGAAGCACAGAGGAAATGATGAAGACCTTTTGTTACAGGGCAGCTGGTCCTTCTCTGTCCCCCCGCTGATTAAATGGAAGGGAAAAAGCCAGGCTCCAAGCGGATCTTTTTAGTTGTGCACTCACAGTGTTGTGTTGGATTCAACGACATGAATTATTACTGACCCACACCTGTCAAAGGACATTGTCCAGGTAAAATCAGCATCAACTGGCTCCTGCTCAACTGAAATCAAAAGGCTTTTTGACACAGATTTTTATAGGAGCAGATACAGAGGTACTGCTGTAATGCATAAGGCTACAAAAATTGGAGAGGCAGACAGGTACCGTGTGTCTGTGTAAACCGGAGCCAAAGCTTTTCAGCCTTGAGCAAGAGTGTGTTCTTAATTAAGTAGAAAATAGAAGGATAATTTGATTCAGAAATAACATTATCTTTCCCTCTGCCTCCTCTCACACCAGAAGGCACATTTGGTTTCCCATAATAAATCAATCACCCAGAGCATCAGGAATACATCTGCGGTGCTGTGGAGCTTCCCCGCTACGCCGGTTACAAATAAGATCAAATTAATCCAGAGCACGGGGCCAGGTGTCCTGAACTCATTTTCAAGCAGTGAAGGCTACAAAAAAGATGGCTGGAGGTTGGGCCCCACGCTGGGTATCTGTTAAATTTAAATGGTGTTTCTCAGCAAGATCACCGAGATGAGATGTTCTACTTGATGAGCCCAGAAAGAAGCGATCACTAACAGGAATGTGCTACGGTGCTCTCGCTCTGACAGCTTCATCACTGCAAATGATGGCACAGACTGGATCACCCTCCTGTCTAGTTTTTATTTCCTTTAGCTCACCCGCAGGCCAGCATCAGAAGTAGCTGAATTCAAAGGACAAAACCAGAGCCTCTAAGCTAGCCTTTGCCTTCTCTCTAACTTGAGTGCTTGGGATACTCTGTTTTTACATTGATAGAGCAGCTTATTTCCACAAACTGGTGATGACACCTATGAAAACCTAAGTTCTCTCCACAGTCCATTGAAATAAAACAATCTCTCCTTTCAGGAGCAATTTCATCAGGATTTTGAATTATCCCCTGTCTCACGGTCCAGATTAACTTTGAGCAATTAGCATGGTTGCACTTAATAGCCATTTCCTCACTTCTCTCCCTTTCTAACACAAAACCAGCAAGGAAAGGATACAGATGAGTGAGGGCAGCATCGCCCCTCCACCCACAGACCACAACACCCAAACTCTGAGAAGCAGCCTGGGTTTCAAAGGGAAACTTCCACGTGGCACTGAAAGATGACCGTGACTATATAATCAGAAATTTGTCTCCAGGCGTTTGTGTCAGACTTCCTATAAATTAGATTGATAGGATTAGGCTTGGTTAAGCAGGTTGGATGGGGGCGGGGGTTAGATCACAGATCCCTTGGTGGAGGGGCTGCTTTTCTAAGGCTGTGCAGTGCTTTAAACCACACAGGGCTGGCTCACGAGCGGACTTTGAGGCACTTCCACCACTCGTGGATGTTTTCATGGGAAGACACCAGCAATGATCACATGGGGGTCAGCCTGACAAAGGCTTAAAAAAGATAACTGCCCCCAAAAGCACCCCTAAAGATGATCAAACAGAAGACAAAAGGAAGGCTGGTTTCAAAGAGGAAGACTTCAGAAAGCATTTGGGCACACAGATGAGTAGAGGTGACTATTTGCAGTTGACTACAATGTTTTGTGGGAAAATGAATTCAATAGCCACATTTCTCTGTGTGCCCAGCACTTTAGGACACTTCACATTAATATTTAGAACAGGCACACGCTTTTCTCTCATTGAAGCCCTTTCCCCTCTTTTCTATTTTCAGAGTGCTCTGGAGTGCTCAGATAACCCAACTCTGTAAACTCAATCTCAGCAGGAGACAATTTAATAAGAATCGAGTTAAGATAATATTTCTCTACAAAGGTGGAAATAATGCAATACCCTACAGTCCTTTTCAAAAGAAGCAGCATCAGAGAGAAGTTAGATGTGGAAAAACCCTTTCTGATCACCCTAGTCCCTTTCTCATTACTGCAGGATCCAGGACCCCAGACTATCTGCCCCAAACACAAGTGACAGAGGTACAGCTGTGACGCATGATTTATGGTTATGGCAATCACCGAGACTCATCTGGAGACCCCCAGATTTCATTACTTTGTTCCACATCATTGCCACTGACCCTGCAATGTCCTTGCACCCTTCTACTGAGAGTCATTTCAAGGGCCATGACAAAGCTGCCTTCCGCACCTCTTGACGGCATCACCAGGGTCAGCATCAGCCAGTTTGGCTTTTAGATGGTACATCACAGACACGGTCAAAAAGCAAACCAACACAGTTAGCTTCCTCATCACCACAACATCCTGCATTCCCCAGCCTGTTGTTCTGGCTGACTGACCTTATGGGGGTATAAACATGAGTCTGAATTCCAGGATGCCTGGACAGGAGAATAGGAGAATCCTCCGTGCTTATCCTTTTCCAACTCAGTTTCCTGGTGTGAAGCCATGCTCTGGTTTGAGAGTCAGGAGTTACACAAAAGGAAAGGTTGAATTTAAGGGGAAAAAGATGGTAACAGACTGCAGTGAAGAACTGCAACAGGAACCCAAAGCAGCCTGGAATCTCAGTTCTTGCAGCACTTCAAACTTTGTGAGGACAAGGTCCTCCAGAATCTGATCTAACTCTGTAATGATCTCTGCTTTAGCAGGAGCTTGGACCGCGTGGTAGCAAGAAGTCCCTTCTAATCGCAATATTTCCAGAAGGCTTTAAATTTACTTTTCTTTTAAACTGAGAATAAACCGTCTCACCACAATGAGTTGTGATGCATTGAGTAAAATTTGTTTGACACAACCAAGCGTCTTGGCATTGATTTCAATACATCATGGTGTGTATGAATTTACGTGGTGAAATTGTGCCATTTGTGTTATTTCCTCAAAAAGTAATAGAAAAAATTAAACAATTAAATTTATCTTTATTTTCACTGCTAAATGGAATTGGCAGAATCCTGAGGAAGCTTTTAGTTTTGCAAAACCAGCATTTCCCAAGGAATTCTTGTCCCGTAGGAAAATGTTTTATCTGCTCGCATCCGGGAATTGTTCTATTTTCACTTTGAAAAGGCCTTAGCTTGATCAGCTCGGCTTTGCGATCCTGGTTTACATTTAGTTCCAACAGGAAGACATAGCTGTCAACAGCCGGGTGTTCTGCTGGTAATTGGAAGTCTAAATCAACATGCAATAACCCTTTTGCTAGCACGTTGTGAGAAGGGGAAAAGGGCGTTGGGGAGAAACAAGGGGTATTAGTGTGACTGTGTTTCACACGGTAGGCATTGTTCAATCGCCATGGCAATTATTTCCATGGAGATTTCTCGAATCTCTATTCCTGGGCACAATGGTAAATGTTTTCACTATTGATCAGACTCCTCTAGAGCCCCTCAAGTTTGCTGGTAATGTGTATCTTAGGGGCCCTGCGCTTCATTTGAAGTGGAATTAGCTAGGATGCAGTTGTGATTCCATACCCCTGAGTTGTAGGAGCTGTTCAAAATTCACTTTAGTTTGTCTCACATTTTTCATCCAGCAGGAAAATATCAGTTATTCCATCTGTTTTAGATGACAAGAAACAGGGAGGGGTCTCAGACTTTGTGCAGCTGTTGCTCTCACTGTCAATATAAAACCAAAACATCAGAGTGTCTAAACAATCTTCTCTAACACAGGCTTTCAAACTGTAGACACTCCACTAGGACTTGCAAGGACTCTAAGGGGACCATGAAACAGTAGTAAGAGAAGCAACCTTTTTTTGAGTAGACTTAAATTCACTGTTTGAGGGCCACTCATCTCATAGAAAGCCCGCAGCTCAACAAACAGCTGAAAACCTCTGCACAGAGCACATTTGCAGCCAGCTAAGAGAGCAGTGCGTGTGTCATTGCTGCAAATGGTGATTTATTTCATGACAATCACTCAAGGAGGGAGTGAGTCCCCACCACATCAGTGTGGGAAGGAGCCAGTGCTGATTCTATTTTTGCTGCTGCCACTACGCTCTTGTCTGGCTCGGGACATACTGCTTCCCTCCTCTGTGCCTCTGTCTCTCCCCAGCTTCTCCAAGTCTTGCCTTTTGGAATATAATCTCAACTAGGCTGGGGCTGCAGTTTATCACGTATTTATACAAGAATGAACACAACAGAGCTTCATTCCTGACTGGAATCGTAACCACCCAAGTGTTTCTGTAACCTTCAGTATGGTAAAAATCCTGACCATTTGTCTTGCTTAAAAAAGAAACAGACCTTGATTGTGATTATTTTACGTGCCCAGGTGTCATTCTCTTTGGTTTCTGCCTGTCTGATTTTGCTTTACTGCTGGAAATCCATTAATTCCAGTCCTACCATCCTTATGGACTCCAAGAAATCGAACTAGAGCCTTTCCTTCCACACTTCCAACCTGTTTGCTTTTGGAGAGGTTTTATAGTTTTAAAAAAAAGCAATACAATTTGCCTCACTGCAGAACAAGATACCCCACATAGCTCAGAGCATCAGTGTTGTAACACAGGAGAGTCCCATCCTGGGGTTGGGAGTATGGCCTTGGGGCTGTGCTGTGTTCTCCATACACAAACTGCACCAACAAAACAATGGGCATTATCACCAGTGAATTCATTACAGATCATATTCCACAGCTATAAAGGCAAAACGTCTGTGATGAAGGACAAATAACACCACAGTTCAGCAAGGACTCTGTCCCTAAAGGCCACCAGGTCTGCAAACAATGTAAACACCGGCAGTCACTCTCTGTCCAGGACGACCTGCAGAAGCACTACCACAGACTGCTTCGGTTCTCTATGGCTCACGATGGACTGAGCTCACTGAGAAATGACTCTTTCTGGGAAGCCTCTCCCTTGTTTACTTCCATTCCTTGTTTTCTGGAAGAGACTGCAGGATTGTGCTGACTATTGGGAATGTGACCTCAGATGTCTTGGTTATGTTTCCTATCACCAAGAGGACTTAGCAGCATGGCCAAGGGGCCACAAAGAAACATCCAGCATAGAGCAACAAAGATGATTAAGGAAGCAGGGCACCTCCCTTCTGAGGGAGCTGGGTCTCTTTAGCTTGGAGAAGAGGAAGCTGAGGGGTGACCTCTTTAATGTCTATAAATCTGTGAGGAGTAGGTGTTAGGAGGATGGAGCCAGGCTCTTTTCAAGGTCATCTAGTGATAGGACAAGGGACAGTGGGTGCCAGCTGGAACAGAGGGGGTTCCCTATCAATGTCAGAAGGAACCTCTTCCCAGAGAGGGTAAGTGGAGCACTGGAACAGGCTGCCCAGGGGGTTGTGGAGTCTGCTTCTCTGGAGACATATAAGCCCCATGTGGATGTGTTCTTGTGCAACTTGGTCTAGGTGATCCTGCTGTAGCAGGGGGATTGGACTGAATGACCTTTCAAGGTCCCTTCCGATCCCTAACGATTCTATGATTCTCTGAGATAGCATGCAACGCTCACTTGGCACGGGTGAAACTACTCCTTGAGCCAAAGTGCTCAAATGGATAATAAAATAGTAATAAAAACTCACTACATGTCTCACAGATAAAAAATGTCTTCTTAAAATACCCAGAGCAACTGCAGGGATGGCCTCAGTCCCACAAAAGAGCAAGAAGAAAACCCAAGCAAACCTGCAATTAGGAATCAATTATTTTTCTCGATAGGAACTCTGTTTGGAACTGTTATTTGCTTCACATGAAAGTCTGGTTTATTTCCTTAAATCAGACAGAATTAGCCAAAGAAATTTATGAAATTAGTCTCCTAGATTTGCTAAGTGGTTCCTTGCTGTGACAAAACATTCAAACTACTTTGGGCCTGACCGCTTCAGTCGTTTGCTAGCAGCACGTGTTTGGCCAGGGCCAGCCTAGGTTATCTTCACGTGATGGAGTGGTGATGGACTGGGGAGGAATAGCTCTCCTTTCCAGCCACAGCTGGGATGTTTTGCAGCCGCTTTCTCGTTTGGCAACTTCTCAGTGGACTCAAGTCTTTCCAGCGCTTAAGGAAGAATTCTTTGCAGTGATTTGCCTGCACAGCTTTGCTCTCTTCCCTGATGAAAGGGCCAGAAGTGGTTACCCTGATCTTCTCCGAGTGCCTCTGAAAAAGCACTGATGTTTTTTTCAAGTGTCTGGACTGAGGCCCTGGTTCTGTGATCGTTATTACTGCTGCTCTGCCAGGAGTAGTCGCTCGTGTGGATCACACATCGGCATATGATTGTAATTCTGGGGAAGAGTAGACCAGAGCTCACTCACACTAACTTTCCAGAGGACAATTTCAGATGGAGTAAAAATGTTGGAACAGTAGCTGCAGAAGATGCCTCACCTAGGACTGAGACCTCTGGTCCAACACAAACTTGTCAGTATGTTTTAATGCATTTGAGCAGCAAGCTTGCTTACCCTGGCTCAGCTGTGTGTGATGTGATCCTGTGTCATGCCTGCCCTGATTGGACACAAGGAGCCCTTAAGCTGGATTTATTGTATTGTTGAATCATGACCTCAGGGATTTGCAAGAGAAATGAGCTGCAGCCAAGTGCCAAAGATTTTAAGGCAATTTACAAGTAGAATCTTGGCCGTACTGAAGTCAACAGCAGAACTCTGCAGTTTTTTTGGGATAAAAACACTTGATTGCTGAAACATGAACTTTCTGTAAGACCATATGGAGCAGCTTCAGTGTGGTTTGAATTTCAGGCCCGAGTCTCCACGGAGAGCAATAATTCTTCTCTCAGAATGACAGAGAGCCCTTCCCACCCTTCACTGGGGAAGAGTGGCTGGAGCAGACTCGCAGCAGGATCCTGAGCATCCTAAACACTTTCCCACCCACCTTCTTCACTGACAAAGCCGCTCTGCCCCACTACTGCAATTCACAGCCCTCATGTTTACCCTAGTTCAAAAGAATCAGGCAGGAAACACTAACGTGGTCTTTGTTTTGGAGAGGGTGTTTAAACCTCATGTATCTCTCATAGGTGGTCTTCCAGCCAGCTACTAAATAGTCTGAATAAAAGCCATTTCACCTGTCTCTCCCTCAGATTCTTACCCTAGAGATTCTGAAAGAACCAAGATGCATTCTACTACAGAGTGGAAATTTTGGAAGATAAAATACCCCCATTCAGACCCACTCAAAATGTTCACGGATATTGACATCCTTAGCTAACTTTCCATTGCCAGACTTTCAGAACCACTCATCCCGCTGAGTTACTTTTCAGTGTTACTTTGGCTACGACATGAATTTTCTTCCAAACAATAAGTTAACTTAGCTAGAACATTATTTGCAATAATAAAGGGTACTGGTCAGCTCAAAGACAAGCTAATTGCAGAATACAAAGCAGAAAACCTTTGCCTACTGGAAAGAAAAAAGAAGAATGGATGCTCTCTCTTTTTAAATTAAATTGCCTGTGACTGGGGTTGGTACTTTATTCTTCATGAAACAGAGTTCGGATGAAATGATGAAGGAAAATAAAAACAAGAGTGAGAAGACCCTGGAGAAACAAGGAAAAAGCATACTAAATGTTTAATTCAAAGCTAAAGGAGAGAATTTTTGCTGTAGTCTTCAGAAGGGTCAAGGCAGAACTGGTAACCCAGAGTTGCAGGAAAGACCAGAATTGAGCTCTGTACTTTGCTGGTTTAAAGAATTTCTGCTGCAGTTGCAGCAACTAAGTTAGAGCTGGGCTCTGGTTTGGACCAAGAAAAGGAAGTACTTAACCAAAACAATTTCTATGCAGCTACCACAGACTCCCTTGTAATTGCACTTGGGAGCAAAACAAACCCAAGGCCACAGCCTGAGCAGACCAGGCTGAGCTAAGCTTTCAACTCGAGAAATCTTCATGCAGAACACAGAACTTCAAAACCAGCTTTAAATACTCAGCTGGTTTAACTCTGCTCTGCATTGATTCCTTCCACATTGTACATGTGGACCTTAACTATGCAAATAAATCTGTCACGGATGCAGTAAACTGCATTAATTACACATGGCCATGAATATAAAGATGTGCCATGCCAAAGGCCAGGGAGAGGCCCCACTGAAATTCAGAGCCAGACCTTCTGGTCCCACTTTAGTGTGACAGCAGCCTCTTTGGTAAGACCTCTGGAAGAGTCTTTCTGCAGAGCAGAGCTACTTATTCCACTATGGGACCATTCAGAGCTGGAAAGTACTCCCAGGCTTCATCTCTCAGGCTCAAAACCATGGTATCACTAAAGGAATTCACTCAGAGGAAAACAAAATGAATTGCAAGATAACTTTTCAAAGCCCTGTGTGCATGTTTACTCAAGTCCAGTCACTTCTCAGGGTCATTCTCTTTAATTTCAGTACACAATCCTCCTCACAAAAGCCTCAGGAGCTGAAAGAACTCATGCATTAATTCAGATCTACATAATGAGTACCAGGGTGTCATCTGGGTTTCCTGACAGAACAATACTACAGTTATAACTAATTAAGTTACCAAAAGAATTGGATAGAGAGAACTAGCTGGATACCTGCACTGTGCTCCCATTGCTCTTTCCTCATTCAATCTTCCATTTATCCAGTATGTACAAAGCAGCACATGAACCAAACCCCACAGCTGATATTCCTCCAAAGCTCAGTTTCATTAGATTCATTTCTAAATATCCCCTCAGCTCTAGGTTAGACAAATGGTGGTAATGACAGCTTTTCAGAGTCTTTTCAGCATCTCACATGAAAAGGGATTTACATCGCTGCTTCTCGCAATACATCACTTTTACAGTGTGTGTGTGGTGGGTCTGGACATATCTGAGTTCTCTGCCTATTGGCCAGCCCTGCTCTAAACCACTATTGGATCATGAGGGAAAAAGGAAGCTGTTTCTGTAAACATACGGAGATTTATAGAGGTCTAGGAGTGCAACGGACTGTTTACATCATAAACTGATTCACTGAAAGGAAATCACCACACAGACACAACACTTGAAATGCCTTTCCAAAGTGAAGCTAACTTACACCTTCGGGCCGTCATGGGTTTCGTACTGGGCAGCTCCAAGAGCACCACTGAACACCCGTTTGCATGTGTTTGCACGGATGTGAGAAATTCATACATAATCCTATAATCCAAGTGATGGACAACATCTGTGGATGCATTTGCCTGTTTAAGCTTCACAAGTCAGGAATGTCTCTGTAATTAACTCTCTGAAACCAATAAAATGCTTCAAAGACATCATTAAAGACCTAACGTAGTCTCAAGAACCATCATTACAACATAAAACCTGGCTTGGCTCAGAAAGAGTAGCCAATTTGCACCCAAGTCTAGACTTCCTTCATGTTTCTTTTGGCAATGCAATGTGTAGGTGCAGGCTTGAGGCAACCTGGACAGATTTCCTTGGTGAGGAAGGGCTCTGCTGTAATGCACATCCAAAGGGGCTTTAGTTTGTCTCAGTTGCAGGGGTACTGTGGGACATCACAGAGTCACAGAACATTATGAATTAAAAAGGACCTCAAATGATCATCCAGTCCAACCCCCCGCCACAGCAGAATCACTCAGACCAAGCCTAGGCAGGTTTCAAACATCTACAGAGAAGGAGACTCCACAACCCCCTGGGCAGCAACCTCCAGTGCCCTGTCACCCTCACTGAGAAGAAGTTATAGAATCGGTCAGGGTCAGAAGGGACCACAGAATCATCCAGTTCCAACCCCCTGCCATGGGCTTTCTAAAATGACCTTGACATGTCCCACAAGGAGAGAAGGAGCCTTTAGATGTGTAAGTGCTTGAGGAGCTGTGGGGGGAGTTTAAATCTATCAAGATCCAACTTTTTCTAAGGATCTGAACAAAATACCCAGCATATGCAGTGTCTAACCTGAAGCAGAGAGGTTCCTCACCCAAACTGTGCTCAGGTGTTTAACTCCTGAGAATTCAATAGTTTATCCAAGAGCTGATCATAGAACCAGGCTTTCAAAGCCAGTTCAGTGCCTAACTGGCATGTGCTGCCCAGCCAGACATAAAAACCAACCTTGCCTTAACTGGTGCCAGTGTTCACACCAGTAGGTAGGATGTTGGGGGGGATATAACACCTGCCATGTTTACATACTCCCTCCTCTTGTCACTGCTTAACAACTTACCATTAGCAGCTACACAGATTGCCTGGGGACACTCTTGAGCAGTGCCACAGAAAAGCAGTGTGGGGTAGGTCTTGTACAGACTCAAAACCAGAGGAGAGTGGAAGAAACTGCAGTTTAAAGCTATTTTGACACATTATTCAATTGAAAAGGGACAGGAAAAAAATCCTTGTGAAAGGGGACCATCGTGAGTTGGGCTTTTTCTCCACAACTTGCCAACAGTACATTAGTATTCAGTGCTCTCCGAAGCAGAAAAGTTTCTCTTGTGCTACACCGCTTCAAAAACAGTTCTTCAGAAAATGTTTCTAAGCATGCAGGGAATAGCTGAAGATCTTGAAAGAAAGGACAGCATTCAAGCCAGTGCTTGGCTCTTGCAGAGATTTAGCTTTCTATGACCCCAGTCCTCCTCCTAGAAGTACTACCCCAAAAGAAATATTTTCATCCAACTGGCCTGTCCTGTACTAAAACAAGCCACGGGCTTTGTGAGAGGTGCTGTGCTCATTTGTAAACTGGGCACTACACTGGGATTTGGATGCTTCTAGCTCTGATCTATTCCTTCTTGTGACGTTTATTGCCAGCGTAGTGACATTGGCAAGTCACAGAAGGGTTGCAGCAGACTTGGCTCTGGCCAGGGCAAGGTGGGTAGTTACCCAGGAGAGCCATGAGCTCACTGTGTTGAGTGCAGAGTGGTTTTGTTTGCACTAGCTATTGCCAGTCCCACTGTCCTGCTGGCAATGAAAGCGAGAGCTCTGCTCCCCAGGGAACTCAGCTCAGCTGTTTGTACAGTTCTGTCCTTTCACTGCACAAGGGCCTCTGTACCCAAACCGTATTTCACAGAGCAGTTAAATACACTTTTGCCTGCTAGAAACCTTGGATAGATTCAAGTTGCAGCTCATTTCCATCACTTTGATTTAGCTAGACATCAGGTCTTCAATTCCCCTTAAGCTTTGAGTTCTTTTACAAAGGTAAATACTTTACTTATCTGTTCCTGATCATTTTCTTATTTTCCTTCCTTAGGAGATGAAGCGAGATAGTATCTGTAAGCACTCTGAAGACGTTAAAGTGCTTATTACTGCACTTTGATAGTCAACAGAACCCCAAAGCTCACAGAATCACAGAGCATTACAGATTGGAAGGGACCTCGAAAGATCATCCAGTCCAATCCCCCTGCTACAGCAGGATCAGCCAGACCAAATCCAGGTGGGTTTCAAACGTTTCTAGAGACGGAGACTCCACAAACCCCCAGGCAGCCCCCCCCCCCCCCCCAGTGCTCTGTCACCCTCCCTGGGAAGGTGGGTGAATCATAGAACCGTCAGGGTTGGAAGGGATCACAGAATCATCCAGTTCCACCCTCCCTGCCACGGGCAGGGACACCCCGCCTAGATCAGGCTGGCCAGAGCCTCAGGGACGGGGCCCCAACCACCTCCCTGGGCAACCCATTCCAGGCTTTCACCACTGTCATGGTGAAGACACTGCAAATCTTACTAAAACCTTGCTGCTTACAGGTGGTAAATCAGCTCACTGCCTGCTGGCGACAAACCACACCTCTGGGTGATGCTGGACATGCAGCAGAACAAACCATAGCAAAGCAGCTCCAAACCAGCAGCTCCCAAGGCATTCAGACCATTCAGGAGAGGATAAATCGTGTGAGCACTTACTAAAAAAAACACAGACACCACCCTGTGCCTCACCAGCAGTGCTGGATCCTTCTGAGCCTTAGCCATGTCCATCACACCATATAGACAGCACTGACAGTCCAGGTGAGGACAAAAGAGGCAGTGTCTACCCTGGGATGTCAAATTATTCCTAAAGATGTCCTCTCTGATGCAAAGCTATCTTGTTCCTAAAGCAGAAAGAGAATTGTACATCATGAGTGTCTGGCCAGCTCTGGTTTCATGAATTGAATGCCATGGCCTACAAACTACAGCGTAATTCAGGATGCTGCTCCATGTGCAGCTCCCTCTGCCCCTTCTGTGAGACTACAAATTGCTGGGAGCTAGACAGGGCAGACTGCTGCCACTCAGTTCTTCAGGTTAATCTGTTAGTGCTCAGCAGTCAACACACCGCAGGGAGGAAAAGGTGAGGAGGAGCTTTTCCAGGTTGAGGACAGAAAGAGTCACACAGACATGGAACATCCAACAGATGGATCTCCCCGTTCACCACTGCACAGCAATTGAAAAATTATGGTGCAATTAGTGACTAAATAATACGGAGCAGAAAATAAACTCAGGGTAAATGTTAAAGTTGGGGAAAGAATATTGACGGTGGCAAAAGGTGAACCATGATGCCACTGAGTTTATGTCCATTGATCTCCTGAACATAAGATCACTGCATTGTTTTGGCTGGAAACAACCTTTTTGATTGAGTTGAATCACTATCCAGCACTGTCAGATCACCCCTAAACCATGCCCCTCAGCATCACATCTCCACATCTTTTAAATCTCTCCCTGGGATGGAGAGTCCACTATGGTCTGGGCAGCCTGTGCCAGTGCTTTGTAGCCTTTTCCAGTAAGGAATTTTTCCTAATATCTAACTTAAACCTTCCCTCCACATAACCCATCACGGCAGAGGAACATACTCTGAAAACAGAGGTCTAGCTTTCACTCAGCCGTATTCACAGCCAGGTCTTTGAGGGCTCCTGTAACACAAATCCTCAGTCCCTGCAACACTGACCTCCCTGTATATTTTTAAAAGTTCCTTTCCTTCTTTGAGGTCTCTGTGTTGGCTTTTCCAGAGCCTGTCTTTGGACCTGTGATCTTGGAATGACTTCAGGCAAACCAACCAGAAAACCAGAGAAGCCTCAATTGGAATTGTTTGTCATTGCTCCTCCGTGATGTGTTTTGCTGACCTTTCAGCAAGTCTATTAGCCCTGGACACTGTGACACTTTAATTTCCCCAATGGCCAAGCTGATGACAAGAACCAGAACCATTTTCTAAACTCAGAGAAGAGCAGAGAGCACAGTAAAGGAACAATAACGTCTGCAGAGCTCTGATTCTGTCTCTAAACTGCTCTGTGCTTCTCTGACAGAAAACCAATCCTGCTCAGATAATGCTTTTACAATACAAGGAACTGATTTCATCTGATTATTTTTTGGCTACTTGAAATTAGGTTTTGAAACAGCTCTTACAAGCAAGCCACACGAACACATAAGAATGTGAAAAGATTAACTCAAGTGCCTTTCAGAGACGTACGCTAACCATCAGCTGTGGCAGTGGAATGAAGGACTATACTGAGCCTAGGACAGGAAGCATCAAGAGCTCTTTACCCACTTTTTGTGACTAAACAGGAAATGGTGTGAGCACGGTTTAAGGAACAAAGCAGAGATCTCAGATCTGAACTCTGCTCAACCCCAGAGATGGTGGGACTGAATCAGCATTCGTAGTTCTCAGCAGCTCAGAGGGGCAGGAATACATTCATAGAACGGTCAGGTTGGAAGGGACCTTCAAGATCATCTAGATCCAACCCCCTGCCATGAGCAGCGACACCCTCCCACTAGACCAAGGTGCTCCCCATCTGACCTTGAACACTTCCAGGGAGGGGGCATCCACAACTTCCCTGGGCAACCTGTTCCAGTGTCTCAGCAGTCTCATCGTGAAGAACTTCCTCCTGACTTCCAGTCTAAACCTCCCCTCTTCCAGCATGAAACCACCCCCCCTGGTCCTACCACTCCAAGCCCTTGGAAAGAGCCCCTCCCCAGAATAGTAGTATAGAACAGGATGTTCATTGATCTTCAACGCAAGGATACAACTAGCAATCAGCACCTCGCCTTTACGCAACAGAAGCAAACCCAATTCAACAAGAATACAGAATGTGGTGGGTTTGACTCTAGATCGGTGACAAGAATAAGAAAACCAGGGTTTTTTAATGTGCTGTCTCTATGGTAACTGTAGCAGGGCTATTAGTACGTGGATTTGCATACAAATATCTCCTATATGAACTCTAACGTACGCCGATTCTATTAACTAATCACACAAAAGGCCAGAAGATGTGTAAAAAAAAAATAAGGAACTAAATTGTCTAATTTCAGATGTCTGCCTCAGAGCTAGACAGCCCAAAAAAGCCCTGTTTTAACTAGCTTGTTTTTTCCATCAGTGAGAAACAATGAGTGGAGGGGAAATATCTCCTTCAGTGAAACAGTCTTGACCTTTGCAGGCAGGAGCAGAAGGGGGGTTTTGCCTGTACAAGAGCTGTGTTGACTTTTTCTTTCCTATATCCACTGTGTCTCAAGCAGAGATGTGAGAAGGTGTAGATTGTTTCTCTCATCAGTGATTTCTTCTGGGTGCTACACAAGGGTGGAGTGCCTTCTGCTAGATCTATCTGCAGGTACCAGTAGGGCTGAGCTCACGGTGTGACAAGCTTTAAGGGACTGCATGGGTCAGCTTTCATTTAATGCCACTTTCTCTGGGAACACAAGACAGGAGTTTTCACTGGGTCCTTTGGAAATTAATTGACTTCCATAGTCTCCTGATCTGTCCCCAAGGGAAAACCTTATAATCTGCAGCTATATTGTCTCCTCAGTGCTTCAGTTGTTTCTTCTGACCAGAGTGTGATATTTCATCAATTCAGAGTGACAGAGAAGGAAGAGGCTGAAAACAAAATCATAGATAAAAGCAGTGATACAGACAGATGCATCTGTAAGGAAGAAAGGAAGGAAAAGGCTCAGGATGATCGTTGGTTGTATCTAACTTTTGGCGATGAAGTCCATGATCTAGGCTATCTCCAGAATGAAGAGGAAGAACTCTTTAATTCCCAAATCCAGCACAAACCAAGCCTCACCATATAAAACTATTACGTTTACGGTAAAATACATTGAGCTAACACTGACTCCTATCCCACTGGACTACTCTCCCAGCACAGTTATCACTGAGGTAATCATTATCATTAACCATTTAATGATGATGCAGTTCTGAAGACTGTACTATGCAAATTTTTTATCTCTACCCACTCACCAAGGGCTTGTAGTGTTTTGACCATGTTTTCGTGCTGTGATTCAGTCTGCACTTCCCATTAAAGAGTCTCCACTCTTTCTCAGTTCCTCTCAGAAACTGTAAGCCTGTCTCAGGCTGCTTGTGTCATTTCAAGTCTGCTTACACCGAGACGGGGGTTTAACACAAGAGGTACCCCAGGAGACCAAAGGTTTTCTGGCTCTAAAGCTTCCCAAGACTGAAGTGTGAATATCATCCAAAAATAAAAGTGAAAAGGAACAAAAACGATACTGCTGAGAAACAGAGGGAGTTCAAGGAAGATAAATTTGCACGGGGTTTTCCTACTTTTCTTTCCAGCGAAGTACAAGGGAACAAAACACAATTAACCCGCTTAATTTACTCACATCCTGAAGCCAGTAACAAAACCATTCTGGAGCCCAACTGGAAGTGTTTGTGTAATCTCTTCTTAATTCTCATAATGTCTCTGGAAAGCGTCACAGTGGGCTCTGCTCTGGGTTCAGACACTCCCCAGGTGGCTGCAGAGACACAGCATAGTAACCACCAAGTCCTCTCCAAAACCCCAGGAGTGCTTTATCTGTGAGACTAAGCTATAGATTGCTATAAATCTTGAGCTCATTGCAAGCAGTTTGGAGCGTATAATGCCCTTAATTCAAGGAATCGGTGGCCTCAGCTGGCTCCAGCATTCTGTAACTTAAACTTGTGCTGGTGACAGAGAGGAGTAAATGTGATTTTAAGAGATTTTGGGTCAAGTCATCTGTGTTTAATGCATCAGGGAATGATCTGGCCCATTTTGTGCACTGCTGTTTGACTGTTGAAAACAGTTAACAGTGCTCATATCTGAGCAAAGAACAAGACTTTAAGTCAAACATAGATAATTCATAGATGTCACTGCACTAATGAAAACACAATGGCTTTGCAGCTGCTACCTGACTTGAAACAGTGGAGATTTCATGATGAGGTGGCTGCGGCTCCCTTCAGGTGTTACACTGGAAGGAGAATGGGAGCATCAACATGGCTGTGTGCCGATGAGACCGGATTTTTGCTGGCTTCCTCTTCACAGGGGCTTTGTGCTGTTTCCTGCTTCCATTCACAGGCCTCATCCCTTCTCAGCTCCATGCTCTACTCCTTCCTTTCACCCACTGACACTCCACCTTTCCACTATAGCGCTTTTGCAGACTCTAGTGCTACACCCTTTGGCAGCCACAGCTCTTCTCTTCCTCTCCAGCCACTTCCTGGCCCATCCTTCTTCAAATCTGGCATTTTGACACTGATTTTCCTTCCGATCCCTTCCTACACACATTGCTTTGTTCCTGTACTGAAATATTGGTCCCACACTGCTGCCAAAGGGAGCCCATCTGGGTATGTTCCAGGAGCTGAGGTCACATGAAAGATCTAACAAATCCCAGCAGGTGAGAAAAGGCAGGTAAAGTCCAAGCACTGACCGAAGGATGAGGTTTAATAGAATATTTTTGATAAAAACACAAAACCAGTAGCACAACAGTGAAAGTGCATATTTCACAGAGGAGACCAAACTCAAGATGTGAAAGCAAGCCTATGTTGATGCAGCTGACATCCCCAGAGTGATCCACTAGACCTGCTTTATCCTTTTGTAGTTTCCTTAGGCCATGACCTCATCTCAGAGAATTCATTAAAAAAACCCTCCCAAACAAATAAAAGACACCCCCAAAAACAATCCTTCATAGCCCCCTAAACCCAAACCAAACAGGGTTTCCTCTGTCTTTATGTTTTAGTCTGTGCTCTGTGTCATTAGTCTGTGCAGAGCCTTCCTGGAGGACACATAGTTCCAGGAACCACTAGTGTGTTGCAGATACTGGTTGACCAGCTGGAATGGGGTAGATTAAGCTGAAGATATTCAGCTGAGATTCTCATTATCTGAAGTTGGACAGAATTATGAGGACTTATCCTCTGAAGTCTGTGATAAACTCCAAGAAATGCTGAAGTCCTAGGACTGCCTATTAAAGCGCTTGCAACAACCACAGCACAGAGCACATCTGTAGACCAAACCACCTGATTTCATCCACTGCATACCTGATATATAACAAGAAAGATATTTTTAAGCAGGTGCTTAAATATAAACAAAGTTTTCCAGTTCCTCTTATCACTGCATCCCAGGAAGATGATTTTTTAGTTTATAAAAGTACCATAACATACCCCATCCCCAGTCATGTTCTATATCCGGTGATACATAGCTAACTCCAATGAAACATCGAAAGCCTTTACAAGAGCACGTAACAGCCGCTGCTCATTTCAGATATCAGACCAAGAATAGGATCCAACTGAGACACCAAGAAGAATTTAGGTCAGGAGAACATAATTACCCAAGTTGGAGTTGGTCCAGGTTACGTGGATTACTACTGCTAAAAAAAAAAAGCAGGATGGGACCATCAGTGAGTACAAGTGATTGGGATCTGTGCTTAGCAGCAGCTTTTAAAGGCACTGACATGAATTAACCACCCCAACTTTTGCGAGGGATTGTGCATGTCATTAAAGTTTCCCCTCTGTGCTGAAGCATTCAGCCGCTGCTTTCTGGCTAGCGGCAACAGTGAATAGAAATTATTTTCCCCTAATGACTAAATGCAAATAATTATACAACATTGACATCTTCTGATTTATGTGCATGCAAAAAAAATACTAAATGCTAAGCTGACAGCTTTTTGCATTTTGTTTCTGGGCTCTCCATGGTCACAGTTCTGCAAGGAACCTCCAGATTGAGCAGGATTAAGGGCTTTCCTTCCTATGAGCCCTAAATTGGTATCTCCAGCACTAAACCTATTAGAAAGTCAATCAATTCCCCCAAACCTGCTGCAAAAAGCGTCTGCAAAGCACCATGTATTTCCAAATGTAGGTTAAGAGGGTGAAGTACGTAGCAGCCTTTGCATGACGGGTGATTTGGTAGAACATCCCTGTGCACAGTAGAGCTCTGCGCCCAGGCCAAGCCAGGCAGGCTGACCCGCTTTACTGTAATCTGTCACAAACCAACACTTCTCTTCGCCTTCTGTGCGCTTGGCTTTCAAAGAAATGAAAAATGACAAAATCTCCCGTTCCCCGAACAATAGCTGGTGCAGAAGGAAACACAGGCAGACTTGGGCTTGTTGAGGGTTGAGTAATTCCTGACAATTTCCCTCTCTGCACTGGCCTGTCCCTTGCAGACCCATTTGCTGACTCACAAATCCTTCCATGTGGCAGACTTAAAAGACTTAATTATAAATACACTAATAATCTGAGCTGTCGCTACTGCTAGCTGCTAAGCTGCTGCTTGGGGCACTGGTAATAATGGGTTCTTCTCTTCCTTTATTTTCCATGAGGGAGAGCTAAACTGAGTGGATTTGTTATCGGACATCTGCCCTGTAGGATTCTACAGCTACTTATATTCCTACTGCTGCTTTCTGGGGGAGGGATGGATCGCTGGGCTAGAGGGAGCAAATGTTCTCTTCTTTGTCTGTGCATATTTTGTTATTCAGTTATTCAGTAAGAACTGTTGCAGTCATTTATTCTAGAGGGCTGCTGCACTTAACACAAGGGCCCAGGGAACACATACCAGTGACTCCACAGCTTGTCAGGAAGCAGAGCAGTTGTGTCTCTGTGCCTTTTGTCATGAGATATGAGAACAGGACTGTACAAGCTGCCTTGTGTCCTGCAGAGAGACTGCGACTCCAGTTCAGGAAGGAGGCTGTGCCTGGAGCTTTGCCATAAACAGGGGAAAAGGAAGTCATGCTAAGCCTCTAGCTAGAAAAAGTTCATTACCAACTGTTTCATCCACAAGGCTTCGCTGCCCACCCTTCAGCCTTTCTCTGCTCCTTCCAGCCCCTCAGCCTAGACGCTGGCAGAGCAGAATAGCTTCCCCATTCAGATTTTTATTCTGTAATGTTAATCAAGAAGGCTAATTATATACGTGCCAGAGCTGACACTGGCAGGAATTATGAAATCAGAGCCACCTCCCGCCCCCTCACACTTCTGTTCAGACCCAGGGTATTATTAATCTCCTAACACCAAATCAATTTAATTCTGTTCTGCTAGTCTTGGCAAATGCACGTGGAAATTAGGTTTTTTGCCCCTGATTTGCACATGCACCTGAGGTTGGGACGTTAAATCTCCAGAACTACCCTTGGGAAAGCGGGTTACAACACCACAAAACATCCTGAGCTACAAAGGACTGTTTCTGCAAAACCTCTGCTTTCCTTGAGAACAGGTTGATTTTCATGTGTTAACGTGTAACAAAAAGTCCCCCCAAACATGAAATACTTAGATGTGGTTCAGTTATTCTGCTTTGGCTTAATGCCCAGGAAATGTTTACAGTTGGGTGGGTTTTTTTTTTTACATATAGTTCTTTTGTGCATTTTAATGCAGAAGTAATAGGATTGATACTACGGGCTTGGGTAGATTGCTACGCCCCGCAAACCTTTGTTGTGTTGTATGTGCGAACGAGAGAGGGGGCAACCACTTAACTCTTCCCATGGGAGAATCTTTATGCTGCACCAGTCATTTTGCAGACACTGCAATTTATTCATTATCAAAAACATCACTTGAAACACTACAGCTGCTCAGACCTGGCAGCAAAACACAGAGAACTTCCCAGTGGAAACACCAAGGGCACTACTGGACCAAGCTCGCTGTTTAACAAATGTGTTGATAAAACACCATTGTATAAGGCTGTACGTACTGTTCTTGAGGGCTCAGTCACACAACAGCACTATAAACCCTCACACGACCTTCACTTGTTTTAGCGTTTAGTGATTCCCATTTGCTTCTGGCCAGGCTGATCTGCTACTTCTTAAAGTAAGAAAATTGAGATGTCTCTTTTCCTCGTAACAAGCACTTAATAGAATCAAAGCCAGATTTAGCTGGAAGATAACAGAGCCACGCTCTTTAGAGAACTGTCTTTCTGCTGTATTTCCCCTATTTCCTGTTTTAACTGCTATAGCTCAGCAAAATACCCACCCCACCCCAGCCATCCAGTTCCAGATCTGTTTGTGTATGACCTGGGATACATGTCAAGAGAGCTGTTCCAGCAAACTGTCAGAATCAGCTAAGACAAATTGGAGTTCGTGCCTATAAAGGTCCTCCTGTTTCTGTCGATTGATAACCTTGTGGTAAACTCTAGGCAGGTAGCAGAAGGGTGAACCGGGTAACCATGGAGCCAGTGATAAACATCCACTGTGACTCAGAGCAAATAAAGGAGAAGGCTTTCTCAAAAGCAGGGGAAATATTAGCTGTGTAGAAATTCCTTCTGTCCACCCAGGACAAGGACATGGAGGTCAGTGAGTTGAACAGAACAGCTCTTCATCTTTCAGTTTGGGAGAGGAAGGCAATTCTCAAGTACATGCAGCACACAGAGAATTAAACGTGATGAGCGATCCCCCTGAGCTATTCTGCTACACTGTGGGCAAGCAAAGCAGATCCAAGAGTGGGGAATCAAGTTCCCCAAGAGGAGTTCACCAAGGAGTGGGGTGTAAGGAATACATAAAGCAATAATCTCTTACACCAATCCTATGAAATTTATCAGAGCTCATCTCCCCAGGCCCTAAACTTTTGTCTCACAGAAAACACACCAAACACTTTTTTCTGTCTGTAGTAAGGGAAATCATCCCAAACCAAGCAATACATGACCAGCAGTTAGAGATGTCACCCCACCAAGATATTCTGGAACTAAAAAGAACTATTGGGCTGAGTGATTTCATTATGAGAATCCTGCTGATCTGAGTCACTGGAAAACAAACACCTGATATTCCCACTGACCCCAAGAGCAGCTGCATTTGCTCAGCTTCCCAAAGCCAGGAACAAAGGGCTCCCAGTACACAAAGAGTCTGTGATAAAGCTGCTATGGGTCCATCTGCTCAGAAGTGATTTCTGTGATGGAGAAAAGGAGAAAAACCCTTAAAGTGTGAACCCTTTTGGGTTTTAGTATAAATTACAGTTTGTGATTGGGGTTGCCATAGCAATCCAGACCCTTTCTGAATAAAGGTAGACGTGAAGCATCATAGCAGTGGGCAGCATATGTGCTGACTCTGGTGCCTGCATGTGCTCTAAGCAGCCCTCCTGGAGCTGCCTGGGCATCTGCAACCGCCTGGAGCATCACCAAGCAGATGCCTTGGTGACAAAGTTGGGGTGTGGATCAGTACAATTAATTAGCACAACTAAAAAAGTGCCTTTTAGAACACAACTGTTTATTTCCACACAGCAGTCGTTAACAGCTGGACCTTTAGAGCAGCATTTTGGAGTCTCTCAGAACGGCCTGGCTGAGGAGATTTTGGGCACAGCAAACCCAGGATGTAGACTTCACACAGCAAAATCTATGGAAGTTCAATGTTAACTTCAGACAGCAAGACTGAATCATGGACAGGGCGAGAGGGAAATAGGAAGCTGCCCTCTCCTGCCCCACAGCACCACCAAATTGCTGCAAATTGCTGAAAACAAGCAGCATGACTGGAACACTCTTCGATTCCTAAAGGGAACATTTAGCTCCCAGGTTATATGGATGATGAGCAGTGAATCCTGAAGGCAGCTTCTCGGGGGCCAAGTATGAAAGAACCCTGTAACTCTGCACTGTCACAAATGAGAAAGTGACCCTATAGCAGTATTTATTCTGCAACTTTGTNAACACATCCAGGTGGGTCTTGAATGTCTCCAGAGAAGGAGACTCCACAACCCCCCTAGGCAGCCTGCTCCAATGCTCTGTTACTCTCACTGCGAAGAAGTTCCTTCTGATATCGATATGGACCCTCCTCTGTTCCAGCTTGCACCCATTACCCCTTGTCCTATCACCAGATGACCTTCAGAAGAGCCTGGCTCTGTCCTCCTGACACCCATCCCTCACATATTTAGAGACATGAATGAGGTCCCCCCACAGCCTCCTCTTCTCCAAGCTCAAGAGACCCAGCTCCCTCAGCCTTTCCTCAGAAGGGAGCTGTTCTACTTCCTTTATCTTCGTTGCTCTACACTGGACACCCTCCAGCAGCTCTGTGTCCTTCTTGACCTGAGGGGCCCAGAACTGGACACAATACTCCAGACGCAGTCTTTTTAGTGAGTATTTGTGTTTTGCTCACATTTGTTGGCTCCTGGTTTCACTGTTATTTGCATGGGAGCTGAAGCCAACTTCTCAAGACTTTCTAGTCTCCTAGAGAAGGCACTAGCAGCTATAGTTCCAGCTCAGCAGCAAAGAGAATCTACTCTGTATTAAAAAAAAACTCAAGGCACCCAGATCCACAGAGCTGTGAGGCCCATTGAAACTAAAAGGGCAAAGATTTGCCATGGAGCTGATATAGCCCTGTTGTTCTCAGGCAGGTTCTTGGCTGGTCTGAGACCTGGCAGTGGTTAGCACAGCCTTCTGTGTTCCAAAGGTTACCCAGTCTCCAGGAAAAGCTATAACAGAGACCCCGGAAGATGTCAAGTTATCACAGTATCTTTGGAGAGCTCTACAGTGCAGCTGGCTTTGGTGCATAGGTTACTGTTAATGGGACAGGATGGCAAAGGCATTGATTTGTTTCTTCTCAAATATAGTTGTTGCATCTGAGCTTAACCTGGGTTAAGTGGGGGTTCTCAACCAAGTGCTATCTAGAGAGTTGTTGTTCAGAAAGGAGTTCTCTGGAAAACTGCAGTAAGATATGGGGAAACAGCGCTGCAAGAACTGACTAGGCATGACTGAGAACCATTCATTTCATTGGGGTAGAAACAGTATCTGTCCAGCCCTTTGGGTGAACCAAGAGAAAGAAAAGACACTATAGTGGTGGGAAGAGCACTTGTTAAAAAATAAAGTCAATTTTCAGTTTAATTCATTACAAGTCATGACAGGGCTCATGCAGTGCAAAACCCACAGCCCGTTTTCAGGCGTTGGTGTTCACAACAGGATCTCCTCCTGGGATAGGAGTGTTAAAAGAACAGATGAGGATTGCTGTGAAATCTCTCCATGCACCAAACTCTCTGGGACTGGATTTTGTCTTTATTCATTATATAGATTCATAGAATGGTTTAGGTTGGAAAGGACCTTCAAGACAACCCAGCTCCAACCTCCCCACCATGAGCAGGAACACCTCCCACTAGACCAGGTTGCTCAAGGCCCCATCCAATCTGGCCTTGAACACTTCCAGGGAGGGGGCAGCCACAACCTCTCTGGGAAACCTGTTCCAGTGTCTCAGCACCCTCATCATGAAGTTCTTCCTGACTTCCAGTCTAAACCTCCCCTCTTCCAGCATGAAACCATTCCCCTGGTCTTATCCTATATTTGAAAGTAACATCCTTAGGAAATTACAGGACCTCTCAGGATGCTAGAAAGGAGAAAGAGTTCACCTCAATGAGACCAATACTCTGCAGCAGTATTGCCTGAGAAGCAGCAATGTAGTCATTCAGGAGAAGCTGCAAGGGGACAAGGCTGGTACTAGAGCTGTTCCTAACACTTGAGACAATGCATTGCAGAATATATTTTCTTCAGTAGACTTCTGTGCAGTTTTATTCTGTTGCCATAGCATTTACTCACTTCTGATTCAAAATGCAAACAGTCTGTGTTGCTAAACCTCCAGCTACAATAAGCACAGCTTTTAATTTAACTCTTGTTTCATGTTAACTTCAGCAGGGCAGGTTGAAATAACTCCCTGGTTTCAGTATGCTTCCAGTGGCTGCACACGCTGGAGGGACAGCTATTGTGCATCGTGGCTGGCTCTGCATTAAACATCTGCTGTGTGAACTCCCCAGCTGAGCAAATTGCTGGGTGGTGTTGGGTCTGTGCTGGGTGCTGTGGTCATTTAAAAAATAAATATAAAACTCCACATCTCACGCAAGCCTTGACAAGGGACTGGTGTGTGTGCCAGCTGTCAGCATGGGAGAAGCACGATAACTGGAGTGATTAAAAGCTCACAATGGCAGACAGGCTTCTGCTTTTAAGGTGGAATGAAACTGTCTTAGAACTGTGACACGGCTGCTCCTCTAAAGCTGCTAATTTGTGTCAGGCATTGCTACAGCAGTATGCTAGAGTCTTCTAGTCTGCAACACTCATCCTCCCCAGGCTGCCACTTCAATAAATATTTCCAATAAATATTGAGGAACTGAAGCATAAAGGGATCTGCTAACCTCCAAGCTGTATTATGAATCTATTTCAAAGAGATCCTGCGCTTGGATATATTATTACAACAGTGGTAATTTTGGTACCTAACCAGCAAAGGGAACACAGGAGGGCTCTTATTTATTATTAGAGACAGCATAGGAGCTCTGGTCTGGGAAGGACAGACTTCTACATGTATTTTATGGGACTCAATCTCCGAGATAAGGATCTAGAAACTCAGCAGAAATTAGTGTCACCCAAAGCAATGTAATTACCATTGATCCGAACTGACTACACCAGCGGGTGTCTGCAAATGCATCTGCCTCTTTGTCCTCAAAGAGCTGAGCCAGTAGGGGTGCGCAGCATATCTGAACCTTATCTAGGTTTTCTAGAAAACAATATTTTTCAAGCTTAAAGGAGACCTTGGGGAAGTCCAAACAGTGCTGTCCTATCTGTGATTGCCTTCTCTCCATAAACATTTCATGCTGGATAAAAATAGCCTTAAACCCTGGGTTAAGTAAGCTGCTTATATTCAAAAAATCTGTTTCAAGTGGACAAGGGAGGCATAATTGAGACACCATAAAAAGGCTTTTGGTTTCAGTGTCTGCAACTTGAAATGCCATCCCAGTGTCATCTGTGTCCAAGAGGGAACTAACATTAAGCCACCAACTGCAAAGGCAGAGTAAGCACGAACACAGATGTGTGGAAACAGGGTGGGGCCATCTAGTTCTCCTTTCCACGTTTCCTTTCAAGATCAGACTAAGTTCCTTTTCAAGACTAACTGGAAGCTGTGTGAAAAATTATTCTCAGGGAAAAGATAGAAATCTGTTCTGCATATCTCAGCAACATATCAGGACAAGAGAGGAAGCCTACAAGTTGGTCAAAAACGTGGCTACTGAAGAATCGTTTATGATCAGACCATTTCTGTAGCTTCTAGTTTTGAAGCTCTCTCACAAATAACCAAGTATTTTTAGAGACACACTCTTTGCTGACTTCTGTTGTAATTATTTCTGACTTAAAGTTCAAAGGAAAGTATAAGCACAGAACATGAGATTGCTTGGTGTATCTATTTTTAGACTAGTGCGTGAAGAACTAGATGCCTGTAGATTTCTCTGAAGGGAACTAAGACAAGCAAGCCCATTGTCTTATAAAATTAAGGGTCTACAAACAAGAAGGGGTTTAGAAAATAAAAGCTAAAGCAAGACTAAGTCCTGAACCTATTGACCAGAGCTACTAATCTGCGTTTAGCTGGCTAGATTTCAGGCAGCCCATTCACTTCAGGATGCCTCAGTTACCCCCAAACACTCCCAATCCCACCAAATGAGCCAACAAAAGAAAAATCCAGCAGGCAAGTAATAGAATCATATAATCATACAGTCATCAAGGTTGCAAGAGACATCACGAAGTCCAGCCATCAACCCAACACCACTATGCCCACTAAGTCAAGCTTCCAAGTGCCGATCTTTGCAAAAAGCCAAAGTCAACCAACAATAAATTCACACAACTTATTTGTGAGAAGCCCTCCCAGACCCCACTTCCAACATCACATGCACTTGGTACCATTACAAATAGGGTCACAGCTCAAACAAGAGGGAAGCTAAGTTAAAATGAAGTGGGTGGACAGAATTTACAGGTACAATATCTTCACTAAACAGAAATTGCTTCTCTATATAGAGCTGTGCTTTACCCTAGCAAACAATCATCTTAGATTGATCTCAGCTTCCTTTTTGAGAGTAACCAGCCTCTTGGGCAGATGTTAACAAAACTTCTAGAAATGTTGCAGTATACTTTTCCCTGTTGAGCACAGAAAGCCCAGCCAGCATCTCAAACACGTCCCTCAGACTGGATTTATGTGGCTAAAGACTTCATGCCATGTCACCAGCTTGTAGTAATACCACCCTTTCCTTCCTCATAGATGTCCAAGAGGCCACAATGTGAAGCTGTCAGGAGACTAATCCACTATAAAATCAGGTGATTTTAAAGCTGGATCAGTTGCCTGATCTACTTTGCTGTATAACAAAGTTCTTTGACTACACCAAGGGCAGGACAAAAGCAGGCACTGGTTACAATGGAAAAAGCCAACAAGAAGGGCAGGAATACAACACTCCAGCATTACCACTGAATAAAGTCAATCAAGACTTAAAATCCCTCCAGAAATCACATTGTTGTGCCTTAGGGAGAATTAGGTATTAATGCTGATGATCAGTACAAGACTGCTTGTGCCCTCAGCCTCACAAGACTTCAGCTTGAGATACCCCCACTTGAAAAGCTACTCAACACCTTGAGCCAGCACAAGCACAGAGCTCTCTCCGCTCAACACATCAATGTTTAGAACATCTTGAGATTTGCAAGTAAAGCCCCTAAGATTTTTTCCATCCCAGCCTGATGGGAGAGGCCCATCCAAATCCCAGCCATTTGGAGAGGCCCATGTATCTTTTAATGATAAGATACCTCAGAAATCCTGGAAAAGGTCAGACCTCCTGTGCCTAGTCAGGAATGAGTCACAGATCAGTTCATTAGTACATGGAAAGTGATGTCTGCTCCTGCTGGGCAGTCTGAGAGTAGATAAGAAATTACAGCTAATTTTACAACGTACCTGAACAAGCCAGACATGAAGAATACCAAACTGTAGATCTTCCCCGAGTTTCCTCTAGAACTTTCCATGGGAGATTGTGCCATCATGAGGGGATTCTTTAAAGAAAAGAAACAATAGTGTGAGTCACACATCTCCCCTTTTCAACCAAGAACTGGGTTACCCACTGTAGTAGGGACAAGTATTGGGCTAGAAACCGTAAGAGGTTAATCTCTCAAAAACAATTTAATGTGCTGTACAGCAAACAAGGAGATTTGGAAGAAAACACACAGACAGCACCAGATTTAACACTCATCACAATCAAGAGAATGCAAACACTGACGCAGGCAGTGTTTCCACACACTGCACGGCTGCTTTGCTAAAAGCAGGTCTGGTAGTTCTCTCCTTCAGACTAAACAAAGCACAAGAATTGCTTTGGCCTAGAGCTGCATGCCAGACTCAGTAGCCAGATTGCCTTGGTGCCTACCAATTTCCATACCTGGTACCAGACAGATTGCTCATCTAATTTCATTGGCCATTGCTTTTGTTGCCTATTAACAGATCTTCCATACAAGCTTTAAATCAGTGCTTTCGGGGGGAATTTCACCTTCCAAAATCACATGGCACCAGTAGGATGGTGTGTACACCACAGCAATAAAAAAAGCAACAAAACAAAATGATAGGATGCAGAAAATTTAGTACAGGACAAGGAAGAATAGACAAGCAGCTCCTAAACCAAGTGCTTGATATACTACCATTCCACATTCAAATCACCAGCCTTTCTATTTGTTCCTAATGCATGTCATAACAGGGAAAAAACACACTGATGTTTCCCTCCCCACTCACAATTTCAAGTGATGTTCCTCAGCCTTGAAAATTTTCTCCTCAAAGTTGTCTCATACCTGCTCTCTTTTTACAGAAATGTTTTGCTTGAGACAGTTAGAGAAAACCAGATATCCAACTTTGGTTTTCACCTTCCACGCTTAAGTCCATGACTAGGAACACAGCAGCTATTAGATGGTTCTAGAAGTTAACCAATCGAGTAATCCAAATACTGTGGTGTTTGAGAAACAGCCCCACTGTCAGCTTATAGCCCTGTTACTGCCAGGGAACAGACTGAGAATTATTTATTTCAGAAATTTATGAATAATTTCTATCAACAAATACATCTGAGACTTTTGCAATTTGTCAGCAAACAAAGGAAGCGACAGCATTTCTCAGATAAATTAGCTCTAATGAATTATTCACCAAAGCTTCCGGTGTAAGGAAGGAAAGGAAGAGTCTGCAGTGACAGGCAGAACTGGGATAACAGTCTAACAGAAATTTTCTATCTCTTGTTTCCGCAAAAAGTGACAGAGACTAGAAATAGTCCTCTTTGCATCCTTTATCGCTGCCTTCAGGACCAGAGTGACCCAAAGCAGATTGAACACACAGCACGCGATGAAATATTCATGATGTGGCATCGTATCACAGGCTTTTTTGCTTGTTTTCTAATAAAGCAAAGAGTGCTTCTTACAAAGTCAAAGAAAAAACTACAACAAACTACCTCCAAAACCCTCTAGAAACATCGCTAAAAACTAGTTTACCAGTAGAGCAGTCCTACTGCAGGGCCAACTCCAAGCCAGTCAATCACTCTCTGCCTTCCTCCTCCTCATTTCCTTTTAAGCAATAGCTGGAAGTAGCCCCCATCTGCTTTAAAAATCAAAGAGCAGCAGCTGGCAATCAGCCCCTCTTTAGAAGTCTGTGAGACTTAATGATATTGTCCTGAGCAACTCAGTCAAAATTAATTATAACCTAGATGGAATTAATTAGAGGCTGTCTTTATTTCATCTCCATTGTTGTGGAGACAATTGTTTAGCTACTCCTCACATGACTTGGCAATTACAGTAGGATGAAACCACTTAGAATGAAACTCCTCAATGGGCTTTGATTTAGCTTTACAAGAGAGTGTTGTATCTGCTCTGAAATTAATCCATCAACACAGTAAAGGAAAAAGATTATGGCTATCCCATGGAGAGATAGGCACAGTTATAACAGTGTGCACCAGTGTGTAGACATGCACTTAAGACATGGATATTTGTTATAGAGACACATTTGCATACATGTGTCAGCACTTTCTTCTCTTCTACCACTAGGCACTCATTTCTTATTTATTAGATGATCAGATGTTAAAATACTTTGCAGCCTGAGAAAGGTGCTGGTAATGCCATAGATGGTGAGAAGATCTCTTCACTTCAGAGGGAATCAAGTCTTATATTGAGAAGTGGCTTTTTTTTTAATTAAAATAATATTGAAGCAACTTATCTCTGTTGCAGAGAAACTTCCATGGAGTTCTCTTAGAAGATGACGGGTGACGGGGCACTGGAGGGGGCTGCCTGGGGGGTTTGTGGAATCTCCTTTTCTGAAGGTTTCCTTTTTGAAACCCACCTGGACTTGATCTGGGTGATCCTGCTGTGGCAGGGGGATTGGACTCGATGGTCTTTTGAGGTCCCTTCCGATCCCTGATGATTCTATAATAAGATTCAGAAGATTTCAGATTCAGGAAACTTTACATCTTTGAAGGTGTAAGGAATCTCCTGATACCTGTTATGTGGGAGAAACCAATGGTTCTATCTAGCACTGTGGGGGTGAGTTATAGGCACTCTAGTACCAATCCACATCAACTAGTTCTACTCAGCATTTCCACAACCTGCTATCAAGGCAGACATGTGCTTACTAGTGATGCAGGTGCTTCCCAGACTATGATTTTGAGAGACAGCTAAAAGGAGAAGTCTCATCAAAACTGGAAAGAGACACTGGCAGTTTTCTATTTGGTTAGCAACCACATTACTAACATCATTAATTAAATTCCATTAAAACTATTCTCAATTTGGTTAGTATAAAACCCATTTGAGATCAGCAAAAGACTCCTCGTATTTAAGAGAGGAAAGCCCACCCATGGAGTCATAATCTAGCGAAGTGACTTTGCCCTATCAACATAGAAAAGCTGAATTGTTCTGAACTAATAATGTCTCTTGCTCATGGCCTTCTGGGGGGCTAAAAGCAAGATAACTCTCCCAAAGGGCAGCAGTGCTTCCAGGGGTAGCAAATAAAGCATCCGTTGTCGTAACTGGCAAATGTATGCTTGGGCCTCTGAGTCCATGGCACAGAAGTCAAAGTGGAGCTGAATGCTTAATTTATGGGGTGCCTGCTACCAGGAAGACCCAGAGGCCCTAGGTCATGACAACACTATTTTTAGAGAGTGTAGTCCTATGAAATTATCATGAGTTTTAGATGTATAATGTATGAGGAGTCAGGGAGGTCCAGGCTCAATCTGGTTTTTTTTACATGTAGAGGTTGGTGACAGAATTTTGGCCTCATCAGTCATGTGAGAACCTCAAGAGAACGATGGAGACAGCAAAGAAAATTGGTTCTTCTCGATAGCAAACGGGTCTAAGTGCTCAGCTTTCTCCTGAAACACACACACAGGAGCAAAGTGTTCATAAAGTAAAAATAATCAGCTGGCTTTTGTTTAGAACAAGTTCTAGTCACAGGCAGTAATACACTACTGATTTTCACGTGGGTGTATGGAGTTATACCTAGTTTTATGACTCTGTGTACTAAAATGTCACCAGTTATGCAAGACAAACACCATGTGTTCAGAAGAAATGTAAACTGGAAAAAATTACGTGACTTCTGGTTGTCACAGGTGAGCAGGAACAGCAAACTTAGCAGTAAATGAAATAAAGTGTGAAGATGCAGAATTTCTTTAAATCCTAACATCCTGGCTTGATGTAAAAAACATACAGATTTTCCCCTGTTTGATCCTCTGGAAAACAATCAGTGTTTACTGAATTGCTTCCCAGAAACACTGCAGTAAAATATTGAAAGCTCCTGGTAGCAGGAAAAGTTCAACTATTACATTTTGTTCAGTAGAGCACAGAAAAACTTGAATCACACAATCACACAATTATTGAGGCTGGAAAAGACCTCTGAGATCATCAAGCCCAGCCTCTGACCTAACATCACCATAACAAGCTAGACCAGGTCACTAAGTGCCATGTCCAGTCTGTCCTTAAACACCTCCAGGGATGGGGACTCTACCACCTCCCTGAGCAGCCCATTCTAATATCTAACCAGCCAACCTAACTCTCCCCTGGCACAGCTTCAGGCCTTGCCCTCTTGTCTTATCACTAGTTGCCTGAGCGAAGAGCCCAACCCACAGCTGTCTACAACTTCCTTTCAGTTAGTTATAGAGAGGAATAAGGGCCCCCTGAGTCTCTTCTTCTCCAGGCAAAACAACCCCAACTCTCTCAGCCTCTCTTCATAAGACTTTCCCTCTAGTCCCTTCATCAGTCTTGTTGCTCTCCTTTGGACCCACTCCAGTACCTCAATTTCTTTCTTGAAGCAAGGGACCCAGAACTGCACACAGTACTCAAGGTGAGGCCTCACCAGTGCCCAGTACAGGGTAGAATTACATCCCTAGTCCTGCTGTCCACACTATTGCTGATACAAGCCAGGATGCCATTGGCCTTTCATGCCACCTAGGCACACTGCTGGCTCCTTTTCAGGTGGTTGTCAACCAGGACTCTCAGGTCTCTTTCTGCCTGGCCACTCTCCAGCCACTCATCCCCCAGTCTGTAGGGGTTATTGAGGCCAAAATGTAGGACCCTCCACTTGGCCCTGTTAAACCTCATCCTGTTGGCCTCTGCCCATTGACCCAGACTGTCCAGATCTCTCAGCATCTTCCTCCCCTTCAGCAGATCAACACTGCCCCCCAACTCCGTGTCACCTGCAAATTTACTAAGGGGAGATTCAATCCCCTCATCCAGGTCATCAGTGAAGATGTTGAATAGAACTAGCCCCAGCACTGATCCCTGGGGGACACCACTGGTCACTGGACACCAACTGGATGGGGCACCATTCACAACCACTCTCTATGAGCAGTCATCCAGTTTTTAACCCAGCAGAGAGTGCACTCATCCAAGCCATGGGCTACCAGCTTTTCCAGGAGGATGCTGTGGGAGACTGTGTTGAAGGCTTTGCTGAAGTCTAGATAGACCCCATTCACAGCCTTCCCCTCATCCACCTGGTGGCTCACCCAGTTGTAGAATGAGATCAGATTGGTTAGGCAGGACCTTCCTTTCCTAATCCCATTCTGGCTGGGAATAATAATCCAAGTAAACTGAAATACATGTTTTAAGAAAAATGCTATCTTCCCATTTTGTAAGTGGTTTAATAAAGAGGAATTTTAGTCTAAATCCAAACTGGCCACTAATGATTTTCCATAAATCTGCAAAAATTTATGACTTCTTGGTGTGTGCAAGATCCTACCTATTTCACACGCCACTGCTCAGACGTGTCTTCCTGTGATACGAGTCTCATTCAATCCTAACTGCACAAAGGGCCAACTATTTACAGTTCCTCCTGCTCTAGAAGAGGCCTTAAAAACCTTGTGTCCCAACCAGCCACGCTATAATTTCCCACATTTATCTAATAAATAGATGAGATCAGTTTCTTTAAACCAGGTCTTGTAGTAAGCAATTAAGTGCTTCACTTAATAGGACTGTGTTATACATCTGGCCTTTCATTACTCATACAGTTCCTAGCACAATAGGTTTCTAGCAGCAGACAGAAGCTTGCAAGCAGTGCTTTAATAAAAATATACTATTTAAGAATAGTGATGTATTTCCACTGCCTCTGGGGGACTCACACAAATGCACCCTATCATCTGTCCTTATTACATAGAACCAAGTAGGCAATGAACTGGCAATGTGCAATGGATTATGGAACCCTTGCAGATGAGTGGGGGTTTATCACAGCTATGCCATTTCCCAAGTTTGGGACAGTGAGTTTACATTAATTTATTGCAGGTAGGTGTTCAGAGTGAGAATTTCCATCTCCTTTCACATCAGAGGCAGCAGCTCGAGATGTAGAACAAAGTCTCCGTGAGATAACATAATATTGCTACAGCAGACACGTCTTTGTGATCAGGCAGACAATGTGATGTGTGGGCTGAACGCTCCCTCAAGAAATGAAAATGCAATCAATTGACTCAGTTAATATTTTGCTCTGTGGGAAAAACTCCATCAGACATTCCGCAGCTTCATTAATCCATGGCACTGCTTGAACTGTGGCAGCCTAAGCAAAAGGAGGCAGCTTCATGTTTTATTCCCCCATGAGTCAACTCACTTCAGCAATGAGGACAGGTTGAGGGAATTTGTTCAGCCTGGAGAAGAGAAAGCTTCAATAGGATCTTAGAGCCACCTTTCAATACTTTAAGGGGCTCCAGAAAAGCTGGAGAGGGACTTTTTACAAGGAACTCTAGTGATACAACCAGATGAGATCTTTCCTCACTGTGAGGGTACTGATGCACTGGAACAGGTTGCCCAGGAAGGCTGTGGATGCTCCATCCCTGGAAGTGCTCAAGGCCAGGTTAGATGGGGCTGTGGGCAACTTGGTCTGGTGACAATGTTCCTGCCCACAGCAGGGCAGTTGGAATTAAGACTACTCTGATGCAGAAAAAAGGTCACTGTCAATAATGGCACTTATGGTAAATAGCAGCTTTTATTCCATCATCTCAAGACTTTTGTTTTCTCTCCTGAGCATAAACACACAAGAAAGCTACTGAAATGCTTGAGTGAGAGTTCTATTCTTGTTTGACCAGGTATAAGCTCTCTAACAGCGAACAGCATATTGTTTTTTCTATCAAGTATCAACATTCTTGTAAAGGTTTATAAATCCTGATTTGCCTGGACTGCTGCTCAGCCAAGTAACCCAATACCCATGTGAAAGACATGCCCTGCTTTAAGAGATGCATCTGACCATAAAATATCTTCCTATTCTTCCAGCTCTATCTAAGCCTTCTGCTTATTTCCAATCCTCCTTGGCTTTTACTACTCTTGTTTTTTTCCAGATTGACAACTGCTCCCTTTACAGTTCCATCAGCAGCCCCCCCATGCAGTGAGGGAGTCTCCAGATTGCTTTTGCCATGTGTTGGCGTTAAATTATTAATGAAACCAGCTGATTGTTGCCTGTGACCCATTAGCATGTCAGGGCACAGATGAACCAGAGAGAAGCTATGATTCATCTCTGAGCCTCCGATTTCAGTATCAAAGTTCAAAACACCATCATATCATAAATCTATTTATCTCAAGAGATCTATTTTTTTTTTTAATTTCCTTAAAGGTTGCCTGAGCACTCCAGAGCCTGAAGAGCAGATATTCCCATGCTCAGGGCTTTTAGAACATAAACTATTGTATTCTCCTGCAGTATGTGACATTTCTCAAGGCTTTTTGATATTTAAGTGTCATCCAGGCATTTAATAATAATCAAGAAGAGCAAAAGAATGGGAAAGGGAAACAGACATTAGCATGAAACATTAAGGGAAATGAATATGTATAGGACACAGAAAAGAATGTAACACTGGTATACAATGGGATGCCAGAGAGCAGTGGGAGGGCTTCTGTTCATTAAGTGTTGATATAATGGATTTAAATAAAATGGAATAAAATGCAATTTAAAGGCTAGAATAAGAATATTGGAACGATCAGCTAGGGAGCAGAATGGGTTTCTTCCTCTCAGAGGTTGGATCATTGGATGACCAACAATAGCTGCAGATGGTTGGACAGCAGAACACTGCAAAAATAGAAAATCATGGGCTAGATAAGGCTGATGGTCCTTTTTAACCCCACTCCTGGCTGTTCTTCCTAGCATGAGCTCCCCTCTAGCACAAAAGAAGTCCCTATCTCAGATCTCTCAACAGAGTTGGTATCATTAATTTTTACCATGTCTCAAATGATGTTTGCTCCTGTGTACATAATCCTAAGATAATACTATCCCATTTTATAAGAATAATGGATACTTCAGCAACCAGACAGTAAATTCTCCTGCTGAGAAAAAGCAAACAAATAAATGACAGATCATAAATTTATTCCAAGTCATGAGAAAAGCTTTACTGAAGACAACACTGCAGAGCTTATTATCAGCCTGCTGTTAATGTAGGGCTCTCTGCTCTAAGATTATTTAAGGATGACTAAATCACGTTACATTTGTTTCCTCCAAATTTGCCCTGGGCTACAGGAATAGCAGGAATCAGTTAACTGTTTGGAGGGACTTCCAGAGTGCACCACCGCCAACATTTAGAAACTCCACACAACACTTCTGTGGGGTGCAGTCCTGCAAGAAGAAATTAAGACAAACCCAAAGATGTAAAAACCATGGTTTTTCCAATGCCCTGGGTTATAGACCCACAAAAATGTTCCAAGCGTGAAAGCAAAACGGGGATGGAAAAGCTGAATGTGCAATACGCAGCGGCGCAGGTTTCAGTGTTTTCAACTGTGTCTCTCTTCTATGTCCTTGGTTCAGTCAAAGCAAACATTTCTCACACTCTGCACTTATAATTAGCCTTCACAGAATGCAAGAGCTTTCCTAAGATTCATCCTACTGCCACAAGATCGGTATGTTTTCCAGCAAATGACTCACTTTTTAAATCCTCTGCGTGTAGCAGTAAGGCACAGAAAACAACCACAATCGTATTGTCTCTAGTTGGCTGTGCAGCGAGAATTGTGCTGCTGTGACTTCATGCCCACCAAGGGGCTTGCTCTTATGGCAGCCTGATTACCATGGGTTAGGCATGACAACAGGGAGAAACCCATGCATGGCTATTTAAGGCAATCACTAAATCACTTCTGTGTTGGGGCTGATATTGATTCTCTCTCAATTGTGCTTGGCTTTCAGTCATGTTTATATACGGTCTGCAATCTTATCCCACCATGAGATGCATTAAGGATTGCACTGTTAGGGACTGAGAGCTCTTTGTTTAGGATTCAGAGATTAGCCTCTAATGGAAATTGCAGCTATGATCTCTCTTTGCACAGGTTACCGTCATATGGAGAAAACATGCTGAAATGGGATATCCCTGTGTTCTGTCTTAATGTAGAATCTACCTCCACATGGACCTTCTGCTCCAAATGATGGGCTGGAAACTCCAATATTTGGATTAAGCAGTGGGAGCAACCCTGTGCTAGTTTAAGGGACAGCAAAGTGATTTATCCTGCTGCCTCCAGCTCAAACACAAATGAGATTATCATGCCATAATATCTTATAGTTCCACAATGTCGTTTACTCCCATACACTGGAACGAACCCAGTGCTAAGCAAAAGACTAAAATGTCATCTGCAGCCCTAGTGGACAGCATATTTAAAGGTATTTATTACCCACAAAGATGCAGGTACATTGTGATTCTTCTCTTCAAGAAAAAGGAACCAAGATTTTCCAGGGATTTTCTGAGGAGTTTGCATGTCACCTCTTTATCATCTCAAAACAGCAGTTACTAAACCACTTTGACCATGAGTACCAGCAGCTGTCTATCTTAATTGTTCCTGAAAACGTTAGAAGTGCAAAAAACCACTAGAAAGGGCTTTGCAAAGCAGCTGGGGATTTTTTATGATGCCTCTGCAACCCTTAGTCTCAACTGGCCTGTTTTTAGTCTCAACTGGCCTGTTTTCCACTGAAGGAACATTGTTGACCTGTGAATGATCTATAGCAAAGACATTCCTGTCAGTCCATTACTGAAAATGGGATCTGTTAAGGGAAATATAGAGTTTGTTCAAACAATAAAGCACATCTAGTACTAATCCATCTATACAGTTACAGTATGAACAGGCTGGATAGATCCTCTGTGGTTATTGTCCTATGTGCCAACACAATGGTTTGAGGGCTACCAGATCAGTTGGTTAAGTACGGTGATGTACAATTGTATCTCCTGGGGTTATGTATGAGCTTGACTTTAAGGACAACAAATCTGACTCAAGTCCATGTGCTGCCATTTCTCTCACACATTTCCCACTCATGTTTCAAAAAAGCTGACTAAAGTTGTGAGTTTCAGGCCCCCAGACTTAATTTCAAGGCAAATATTATGCTTGCCCGTTGCACTGTTACTGGAAGGAGACAACAACTCTTTCTTACTCAAGATGAAGGGAAGAAATAGCCTCAAAAATCAGACCTGTTGCCATGGAAACCAGAACAAGGATTTTTCAAGGCCAAACTAGATGCATTTATAAATCAGAGATGAGGAAAATCCTACCCATTTACACCAATACCTTCAGTGGAAAATGCCTTCATTACAGGAAGTCAGATATTTATTAGCCCAACAAATACTGCGGTGTAAAGCAATATGTAATTATTTTCTGTAACACGACATGATCTTGTCAGAGGCAACGGTACTTGTGTTTGAGAGAAAGGCAGTAGTAGCCATAGAAACAGCCTGCTCTGCCTGAGTGGCAAAAGGCATTGCATAACACAGTTTTGGTGGTGGTCTCATGCTCCTGCCAGCTGTGTGGCTGTACGGGAGCTTTTGTTGGTGCACTTCAAGCCACTGAAACCAGCAGGTTTTAGTCTGTGCAATTCCAGCCCTTGCTCTGCTGTTCTTGCTCTGAAAGGAGGAACTGAAGGGAGGGAGGATCCTTCTGCAGGATGAGAATAAAAGGTGGTTCCAGGGGTAGTTGCAGCAATGATGCTGTTTTTCCCTTGTGTTGTTAGAAAGCTTATTGCTACAGCACTTGAGTAGAACAGGGCCATTATGCCCTGCACTCCTTCAATACTTGTTCAGATAATTGCTGCCACTGCACTTGGGCTGCGACTCCAGTGAGCTAGAGAGACTATAAGAGAGCTAGACAAGGACAGACCTTCAAAAATAAAGGTCTTTTATTTTTCACTTAGAGTTCTCCTACCTCTTAGTTCAGGAGCTCATTTTTCCTCCCCAGTGGCTCCCAATGGTTCACAGAAGAGATTTGCCTTCTGACCACCATCCTACCCCCTTAAATTTCCTTTTTCCCATGTTAGCTGCCAGCAGAGAGCCCAACCTAAAGGCCTGGCAAACTTGTTGGTTTGGACTCTGCTCTGTCACATACCTCCTGTTTAATGTTGGAAATTGCTGCTTTAAACTGCAACCCGAGCCCTGTCTGAGGACACACTCTGAGTCACCTCTAGCAGCAGATGACTTACACAGCAGTTCTTCAAAGCTATCACATCTCTGTTATTATCTTGATCTCACTAGCACCTTCCTCAGTATAAAAGCACGTTACCCTCTTCATTGTGTAATGCCTAGTAGGGCCCAAGCTGTAAAAAGCCAGCCTGACCTTCATGGCAGCTCATTAAACTGAGGAGAAGAGTTGGATTAACAGTTCAAGACCATTTCTTGTTAATGATGGTTTCACTCTAATGTAATGAAGTATAATTTGAAAACAGAGTAAAGACCAAGCTGGTATGTTCTGCCCTGGAGAGCATCTGTGAAAGACGGATCTGCCACGCTCATTTTGTGGAGGTACAACAGGACTATCCCCATACAGGATAAACAGAGAGATGAAAACAATTTACTGCCCCACCTTCCTCCTAGTGTCTGTAGCTCTGGTAGCCAGGACAGCAGAACTTCATAGAAAGCTGCTCCAGAATCAGGATTTTATAGCTCATAGTTTTGAAAAAAATTCCACAACTAATTTGAGTAATCTGGAAAGGCATGAGGCGAGACCTGCGTTTAATCTGGTGTCTCACCTTTAACCAGATACTCTTGGAGCAGAAGGCCAGCACCAAGCAGTCAGCAACAACTGACATAAACCACACCAGTTTGGCAAGTATTCCTTTGAGCAATAACCATCCTAACAGGGGCATTCGTTTTCTCAGAGAAAGGACTTTGAACTCTGACACTCTCCATTTCACCTGGATAGAAATATGGGAAGCAATCACAGAGATGTGCTGTGGTAAAAAATAAACTGCAGTGCACAAATGGAAACCTAATAGATAAAATCCAGCCCAGATGGTAGGGGAAAAACCTTGTGATATGGAATAAGCTTTTGATACGGGAAAAGAATCTGCAAGTAATAATTAAAGCAATGCAATGGTAGCTGCACAAACACCCTAAAATGGCAAGAACTGTATTAGTTTACCTCAAGGCTCTTAAAATCACACAAGCCCTGATCATGTTTCCATCACTTCTTTTCAAAACCTAAGTGTTGACCATAGAAGAGAGGAAAAACTGGTTGCTTGCTCTATGGTGGGTATAAAAACTGTACAAGGAGACTTCCATCACTAGTAACTACAAATCTAACATGTCTGTATGGGGTATTCTCCCACCATTTGGAGGAAGAGGAGAAGGGTGAAAATGTTTATTCATTGCATTGAAGAGGAGATGAAGGGTGAAAATGAGTTCAGGAATGTTACCAAGATTTTCCCATCCTCTAACCTCTACTCTAACCCCTTTTTGTTTGCCAGATACAATGCTCTAAAATGTTTTCATTTTTTCACTGCATTTCCATCTTATTGTCTTTAGTGGTGTTAACACTTCCAGGCTCTTGGATCTGTAGACCAAACAGTCTGACCACAAGGACACAATTGTGACAGCACACTGTGAGGCTGTCTGTGTTCACATCCAGCTCAGAAAATCTGGGGCACAGTGCTACTACACGTGGTGTTGCCCACATTGCAATTGAAACAGATGAAACACAGGCTGTGCTCTGAGGAAACGAGAGCTTCTGTTTCCATCCGGAGTACAAGGATCCTCTGCTTTTCATCCCGAAGTGCTATATATAGAAACAGCTAATGCTGTGAATTGCCAGACTCGGTGGAAAACTTCCTTATTAGAACAAATGCTCTGAACAAATTCTGACGTTCTTTCATGGAAAACAGCCTTTTTATAAAACAAAACCAAACCAAACCCACCCCAAACCCAAGGATGTTAATATTCAGCCAGAATTCTCCCATTTAACTCCGCTATTCATTTACAAACCTGCTCTACTCTAAGGTTTTGACTAAACACAGACTACAAACCTTTGCAAGCAACACAAGAGAGTTGTGTAATGCAGTAAGTATCTAGCAGGGTATCTAATTCAAAGTAGGCCTGGGCTAAGCAGAAAACAAACAAGTGCTTATGTCAAGTTTCTAAGCATCACAGATTGCACATGTCAAGGACAAGGTTCCCTTGTTCAGGATTATTTGCCTTGTCAAATTTACTATGGTTTATATAGCAGATGGTTTCTTAAAGATGTCCTAGTCCAACCCAGGCCAGAGGCCTTGTGATGGAAGCAGTTCTGTATATCAAACAAATCAAAAGAATGTTAAAATGGTCAACATAAGCACCCAAAACCCAGGAAATGCCAGTGCGCAGGGCAGCCTGTTGGTGAGCCAGATTTCCCTTGATGAACTTCTATATCTTACCCATGTATCTTGTGAGCATCTGGCCCAAACTATATTCTGTCATATTTCAACTGCCCTGTGCTTCCTGCATTCAATAACTATATTCAAAAGACACTGGAATGACCTCTTTCCTCATGTAAATTTATTTTAAGAACAACAGAGTCCCAGTTCAATGTTTTTGATTGCTATTTATACAAAGGAAATATGGGTAACAAGAATAATGTCTTCCCCCAAATTCTTCCAGAGTGGAAGCAATGTCAGTATCTCTTTTCCTTACGTCAGAGAGCTTGTTTTAATATGATTTTAGTTCTGTGGACATCAGAATTCAGTATGGTCAACATCTTCTGTTTCATTAGTGCCCCACAGATAAAGCCTACAGTGTTTTTGCACATAATCATCCCACGTTTTGATACCTTGCTCTAGCCATGCAATAATTCCACCTAGCCCTCACCATGAAACAGCTCTCAATTATAGAATAATACAGGATGGAAAGGATTTCTTAGATTCAACCATTGCTCAAGACCTACTCTACAGTCTTTTCAGGAAGACAAGGCCAGGGTAGCCTAGAGCTTCATATTCTGCCTGCACTATGGGTCATGCATTTCTTCCAGTCACCAGGATGTAGCCCACAGCCCAGAGTAATCATTATGATCTATACACAAGCAAGGCACATTGTAATTTCATTTATCACGGTCAGGCAATGCAGCTTTGCATCAACATGCTTCCTCTTGGTTAACAGGCTCTGACAGGAGGCTTTTATCCCACCTGAAAGTAGATTTTTTTAAGATACCACATTTCTTTCTCCTTTTATAGAAGGGAGTTGGTTACTCACAGGCAGAGGTTTTTGTAAAGGGAAGTGCAAAGACTTGCAAAACCCAGGACTTCCTTTGTGACTACCTAAGGACACAGTTCTGATTCCTGTCAGACTCTCTCTTTTAGCCATATATGGCAGCCCCATAAAACCCAGAAGACAAATCAGGTAACTGCAAGGTTGTAGCTGCCACAGCAGCCAATTAACTGCAGAGCTGAATAAAACGTATATAAAAGGGCATCATGGTGCAGGTTTGGACAATACCTTTTAAAGTCAAAGGAATTTTGTGCTGAAGTTATACTACAAGACGATCAGTGAGCTGAGCCTACAAGTGGTTTCATCACATATCAACATTTTTGCAAGGATTTAACTTACTGTGACTGTAAGTGGCTTGTGGAAGTTCAAGCCTACATCAAAACAGGAGCCTGATGCCATTAAAAAATTGTGCAATGACTTTTGTGTTTACTAGACCCTAAAATATGAACAAGGGTCTTTCATAATCTAACTCCACTCCATTCAACAGGTCAAGTTTTTGTTCTGCAATGTCATGTAGCTAAAATGCTGAGTAAAACCTGGGAAGTCAAAACTATCAAATGTGTTTCCTCCACGTGATCTAAATACTGCGGATCCTTGGGTTGGAACCCAAAGGACTTGTTTGGAAGTCCCAATGTCCCCTTCCCAAAGGGGGAATATTCCCTAGAAAGGGAACATACTCCCCCAAACACCCTACTGATGAGATACTACTGTTCTCAGGAGTCCACAAGATTCTTTGATGCCTGTGGCCTGAGAAGACTAGTCTTGTGCTCAATGCATGTGTGAAGGCAGCTAATTATAAGCTCTTTGCAGAGAGAGATACAGATGATCTCAGTTCCACAGTCTTTGGCACAGCAGGGTCCCATCCTCAGCAGGCTTTAATAAGAACACAGTGGAAGGCATGTACCATATCAAAAGCAAACCAGAATGATTTACTGCAGCCTTGCCACCAGAGGGTAACAACCTACACTTACATATGCAAAGCTGATGAGCAGCAAAACGTCTTTGTTGTAACTCAAGATAGGAAAAAAATACAGAAAACTTTAAAAGCTCATCTACAGAGCTGTTCCAGTCACCACTTGCATTCTAGGTTGCTCCCTTAGCTGAGAGTATTACTAGAATTAACTGTAATAAAGGGTATTTCCATTTTCTGTAGTTACTGCAAACCCATAAAACCAAACTATCTCTTCTTATGGAACTAAAAAGCATGAAGTGTGTTAAATAAAACAGTTTGGGGTTTTGTGGGTTTATTTTTTTTTCACTCTGCAAACAAACACACATCATGACTACACAAAATTAGCTACAATTGTTTCCAGAACCCTCTAGTGTCTTCTTCCTCTCTTTTTTTTTAAACTATATACCAGTATTTTCTTGAATGTCCTTAAAAGGCCTCTTAGAATATTCACTCTTTCTTACTGGCAGGAACCAAAGGGACTTGAGATACATAACTGGCTCAGCCAGAGAATCTGAAAATACACGAGGAAGTGGCTGAAGAGTGTTGCAGACTACGACCCATACGGACCAGGTTTCTAGCACTGAGTGCACACTTTCAGTGCAAAAGGACATGAAAGGCTGACAGGTTGTGACCTGGAAATTCCCTTCCCCCTCCCCCCCTCCCACACACTGGGAACATAATCTGTGTGATCTAGTGTTAGCATGGGGTGGCTTTAGGAGTACACCTACCCTGCACATTGCAGCCTAAGTGACAAAATTCCATCCAGTAGCAGCAGAGTTGACAGGGCAAACAAACCCACAGTTCACTGAGTCAACTCTGTTACAAACAGGCAAGAAAGAGAACAAAGCAACACACATCTTCTTTGCTAAAGTAACTACTTTGAAGCTAAGTCCAGGTACCCCTCATGAGTTTTTCACTGGTTCTGAGCACAGTAGTTAGTTACATGTTTCTGAAGATACACAGAGATCATTAGAGGTTGGAAGGGACCTCCAGGGGTCATTGAGTCCAACCCCCTGCTTGAGCAGCATCATAAAACCTAAGACAGGTTACACAGAAATGCATCAAGATGGATTTTAAATGTCTCCAGAGAAGGAGATGCCACAACCTCCCTGGGCAGCCTGTTCCAGTGCTCAAGAACACTTGCAGTAAAGGAATTTTTTCTCATATTGAGATGGAACTTCCTGTGCTCCAACTTACACCCATTATCCCATGTCCTATCCCAGGGCACAAGTGAAAAGAGATTGTCTCTTTCTTTTTGACACCCAGTCTTCATGTATTTATAGACAATGATTAAGTTCCCTCATAACCTTCTTCTCTTCAAGCTGAAAAGTCCCAGACCTCTCAATTTCTCCTCATAAGGCAGGTGCTCCAGCCCCCTAATCATCCTTGTGGCCCTTCATTGAACTATCTCAACCAAGCCCCTACCCCTCTTGCACTGAGGAGCCCAGAACTGGACACAATATTCCAGACATGGCCTCACTAGGGCAGAGGAAAGAAGGAGAACAACGTCCGTTGATCTGCTGGGCACACTCGTCTTGATCCCTCCCAGGATTCCACTGGCCTTCTTGGCCCCAGGTGCATGGATAACTTAATTGTCCACAAGAACTCCAAGATTCCTCTGCATGGAAGTGCTCTCTGATACTGGTCAATCAGTCTGCTAGCTGGTTTTAGTACATGGTCAGTTAGACTAGAATTTGTAAGTCTTGTAGTTTTAGACTTGAAAGATACCCTACAGACAGAGCTAGAATGTGAAACAAAACACTTTATATTAAAAATAATAATAAAAGGTCAACCACAGCACAGTCACAGAAATGTTAATCTGAAAAAACAAAGGAAAACCTCTAATTTCAATTCAAAAGCTTTGTTTTTATGATCTATAGGTGTCATTTTTCTCTTTAGGCATCAGATGAAAAGTCATTAGCACTGATAAACAGACCATCACTGCAGACTACTTTCAGGAGTAACCCAGGGAGGGATTTTCACGTGGACCAGAGTTTTGTTCTCATCGTTCATATTATGTTTGTACAGTTAAAAGGAAAGGGATTAAATGTCCTGAGAAGAGCTTTTACTTCTACACAAGTGCAGTCTATAAAGGTGGGAATCCAAACACTTTGAGCACTGTTGCAGAGATACTCCCAGAACTAGCTAAACATACAATGCCACCGTGTGGACATTTTCAGACTAGCTCTGCTGACACTGTGCTCACATTGCATGAACTCCTCATTCATTTTCTCAGGTTTTACTTTACTGACCCGAACCACTACACATTGATTCAACAGTGACCAGGAATTCTATTCAATGGGTTTCCAACTCTGACCTGGCAGCAAGAAGAATATTCTGCAGGTTTTGCTTATTATGAAACTCTGAAAGAAAATCCTGTGTTTCTGTAACTTTATCAGGATTTTTACTTGTCACAGAAGAGTGGAGCCATAGTACAGGTAATTTTCTTTCTCTTGTATATAGAACCATAGATGCTTAGTGTTGAAAGGACACTGATCATACTAGAATGGAAAGTTAACATTCAAAGCTGCTAACCTGTTCTGTAGTAACTGCCTGCAGGAACACAACCACCACCAGCGTTGTGGGAATCTGCACGTCTTTCCCTAGGCTGGAAGCAAGGCTTCACAGTGGGCTCCGCCTGAAAACAAACCAACCAGCGTCAGGTGAACTACAGACAAACGAGGCATTGGTGTTGTGAAGGCAAAGGCAGTGATATATTACAGGAACCAGACCCTGTGAGCGCTGTAGTAACTGGAATGGAAAGCTGTTGATATGAAAACAGACAGTCCTGTGCCCGGTTTTGCACTGAGGCTGTAACTCTCCTAAGCATTCACACCTCTGGGTGAAGGTCCATCTCTAAGCACCATCCCTGTAGCCTAGGCCTGTCCCTCAGTCCCTGCCCAGCCTGTTCAGCCCTTGCCAGCTAGGAGACAGAATTCTAACGAGTTCATTAAGATATGTGGGTGTTCTCCCTCTGCTCCCTATTGCCACAGAAACTTAGCAGCACCTTGGAGGGGATTTGACCTGTGTAGATGTAACCCTCACTTTCCTACAATCAAGAGCTGCTTCCAGCACTCAGGAGGACCCCTCGTACCTTCTCCCACAGACCCTCACAGCGCCTTTTAAAGCCTCCTCAGCCCCAGGCACCCAGACTCTCAGCCCTAACCGAGGCCGCTGGGTTGGGATAAGAGACCTGCCCCGAGGACAGCTACTACCTCGCACCTTCCTACTGAACCACTTTTAAGGGCCGAGAGGGGAGCAGCCCAGGCCCGCCCCGTCCGGCCCGGCCCGCCCCTTCGCGTAGCTGAGCCGAAGGCCTCAGTCCCGCCCCTGTCCCGCCCCACTCTACCCCCGCTCCGCCCCAAGGTGGCGGCCTGGAGGCGCCGGTCACGGCTGCCGGTGTGTTCGTCGCTTCCCTGTGCCGATGCGGGGGGCGCAGCGGGGCCGGGGTTGCGCTGTCGGTAAGCAGAGAGGGGCTCCGCAGCGCTGCCCCGCAGCGCGCAGGGGTTTTCACACCTATGGCCGCGATGGCGGGGGGGACACAGTGGGACACTCACACTCACACACACAGAGGCCGGGCAGGGGTCGGACGGACTGAGATCATCGGGAAATCAAATGGCAAAGTATCAGAAATCGCGAAGCCGTTTGCGTGGCCCCGCAGTGATCCCGCACCGGTGCTGAGGGAGCGTCCGGGCCGCGCTGGGCCCTGCCTCTCTCCCGCGGCTTCTCCGCGGCCTCACGGGCTGTCTGCAGGTCGCGCCGTTTCCTTTAACCCTTCGGCGATTATCCCGCGGGTGGCATCGGTCCCGCAGGTAGACGCGGCTCTGGGGCCTGATGTGCGGGAAGAGAGCTGCCCAACCCACCCTGGGGCTGCTGGTCACTGCCAGCTCCAGTTCAGCCCAAACCTTGGACTCAGATAAACTGAGTCCTGAGGCTGCTGAGAGTGTGATCTGCAAAACCAGCTCCTTGTGGCACTGGGAGAGTAGGGCCGGAGAGGACATGGCAGCTGCGGAAAGGAAACCAGAAGTTACCTTATGCTGCTTCTTGTCTTTTTCCTATTGTCACCCCCAAGTGTGGCCACCCCAGGTGTATCTTTCTAGTGGTCACAGTGGAATTAAAGCTCTCAGGCCCTGTAGATGTGGAGCAGAGGCATGTGGTGGTGGGCTCGGTACAGTTGGGTTAATAGGTGGTCTAAAAGGTCTTTTCCAACCAATGAAGCTGTGATCTGCTGCTGTCACACCGTTAGGTCTGTGCTGTGCTGCTCCAAGGAGAGAGCCAGCACATGTGGTGCCAACAACATTGAAAAGTTAGCCTTTGTAATGCTGATGAATCCTGGTACAGTGAGAGAAAGCACAGGTACCATTAAATGCGTGAAACAAACCCCACACACTGGCCTCCCCACCAACCTTGAATCTGGAGGTACCAGCTTTCAGTAACTGTCCGAAGGGAACTTGTAGACAGGTGGGAGTCAGGCTCTTCTCTCAGGCAACTAGTGACAAGATGAGAGGGCAGGCCCTGAAGCTGCGCCAAGGGAGGTTTAAGTTAGATGTTAAGAAGCCTTTCCTCATGGAAAGGATGGTCAGACATTGGAATGGACTGCCCAGGGAGGTGGTGGAGTCCCCATCCCTGGAGGTGTTTAAAAAAAAGACTGGATGTGGCACTTACTGTCATGGTCTAGCTGATGTGGTGATGTCATATCATATACTGGACTTGATGATCTCAGAGGTCCTTTCCCGTTTCAGTAATTCTGTGATTCAGCAAGCTATTGACTTCATAAAAAATGGTGTGTTTCCATGAGGCATGGATCATCCCAAATGCTTTTGTTGACCATGTCTCTTGGCAATTTTTCAAATTTAGTTTTGTATTTTGTCCTTAGGAAAAATATTCTTGTGTCACCCTCAGGGCCTTTGCAGTGATGGTGTTTTAGTGCCTCGTATTATTGGCAGACTCAGCTTCAGTCCATTAACACATCAGATGTGGTATAATCTGTCATAAACAATCCATAATCAGGCTATTCCCTTTGTTTTACTGATGTATTCCAGCTGACAGACTCACGGTCACTTTGTATGAGTTAATGTAATCATTAAATCCTATTGGTTTTTCCATTTGATAAGACCTGAATGAGGTTTGAATTGGTAGACAGGGTGGTCTTAGCAAAGAGCTGACAGATGTTCTTGCTTTAAAGCACAGATACTGTTCACGGATGTTCTCAAAGTTCATGAAGTCTCGGTGGCTAAACAGTGGGTTTAGTAATAATTTCCTGGCAGGATAGCCATTTGCTCCTCCTGTAAGACCTTCACCGGTACGTTAGTCTGTTTAATATGTTTCCATGGCCATTGTTTTTACCTTTCTGTATTTACGTGCTTTCTAAACGGGCCTTTTTCTTTGCTTCAGGTTGAGAAGATGGGAAATGCAGAGAGCAATGCCTATCGGAATCACCTGTCCAGATTTATTCCTGAAGAGCAGTCTGACATTGATGGAGTATTCGATACCTTATCAGGATCGAGTGGCTCAGCTGGAGCAAAAAATGACAAAGCTACAAAGAAAACGGTGACGCTGGCAGCACTGCAGGCAAGCCTGTTATTCCTGATGTATCTGGGGTGTAGTGCCTTGAACAGCATTCCAGAAAGAAGCTAAAGATGGGGCTATAGCTACTTTTTAAGAATCATCTCAGTTGAATATCAGTGTTTTGGGGCAGGATAGGTGTTTAACTTCTTAATAAGTAATGACTTTCAGGTTTGTATTTTTGTCTTATATTGCTCTGTTGGGTGAGTTTATAGCTTTCCTGATTCTGAAATAAGCCGGAGTGTATGAAGATTTTTACAGTAACCTGAGAAGTGGGAAGTGTTCGTCAGTTTCGTCCCTAGAGTGTCATTAAGTACAGGCTTTCTGGAGAAGCTGTCACAAAATCAGTTTGTATTTGGTTGTGTCTTTCTCCCTCAATTGCATGACGGTCTCTAATCTTTTCACCACCATTAAAAGGAGAGTATTCAATTTGGCTTGATTAAGCTGTAGCTGCCTGCTTTAGCTAATTAACATATATTATGCTTTCTAATTAACTTTGCATTCATTTTCTAATCAAGAAAGAAGAGGAAAATGATTTGTTCCAGTACTTGAGAACTTCAGTTAGGCAGGAACCAAGTGGCCAATTGACTACAGCATTAAAATTGCATTTTTATATACATTACACAGCTAATGGGATCAAATTAAAGCCTGACGAAAGCAAGAGGTTATTTTAAAGTATTTAGTGATGCAGCCTGCACACAGACCAGCTTTACCCTTCTTCCAGCGTGGCTGTTTAGGAGCTGTCAGTGGTTTGGAAACAGAGTTGTTGCTACCCAGTCTTTTAGCCTGTGTTGGGTTTGCACGACAAGGATTTGATAGGTGAGGGTGGCATACAAGGGTGATTTCTGTGAGAAGCTTGTAGAATTTTCCCCATGTCTGCTAGAGCAATGCCGTCCAACTCCAAGATGGACCCACTGCTGGCCAAGGCTGAGCCCATCTGTAGTGGTGGTAGTGCCTCTGGAATAACTGCAAAGGACAGAGGAGTGAGAATATGTGAGAGGAGCAGCACTGCAGACACCAAGATCTATGAAGAAAGGGGAGGAGATGCTTCAGGTATCAGAGCAGAAACTCACCTCCAGTCTTCAGTCTTTGGGGTCTGATATTTTACTGAGAAGTTCTCTTTCGAGCTTTGCTCCTAGATCAACCTGACACTTAATGGATGTTTGTCGTTTTGTTTGCCAACTACAGTAAAACTCTTCCAACAGACTGCTTGTAGGTGCAGACATCCTTAGTGCAGCAATGGTTTTAGAGCCATATCTGCTTTGTAAATGTCTGTGATCCCATTCAAGTTAGTCTGATGTATGGCAGGTTTGATCTAGTAACACTAAAGAGGCCCCAAGCATCGTCTCAGGTACTCTGTTTATGCTCAAGTGATTTGGTGGAAGGAAAACAAGTGGCTTCTGGACCAGAGCAGGCTGCACCTCATAACTTGTAAAGCAAGTAGAGCAGGTATCTCTAAATACTTTCTTGAAGCCATTTAAGACAAGGATCCTAAGCTGCTGGAGGTTTGAGTTTGTTATCTGTTTATTAAAGAATCCTTTTGGCCAGTCCTTTTTCACACCCCAGCTCTTCTCGTTGGAATAGCTATAACAAAACTGCAACTAAGGAGTGGGTGGGAAGGGAATGGGAGTAGGTAGGTAGTGTGAAGTAAAAAGCCTTTGAGAAAAGTGGTTTGAGTACATTGTGCACTGCTTATCTCAATTCAGGTTCATGTAGCACTTTCAAAAATCCCCTTGCAGACAGCTGTAACCCCTGTGACCATCCCCTCCTCTGTATGGAGCACCCCAATGTGCCAGACTGTGGCTATTAATTCTGCTTCTCCTGAAATCAATGGGAGTTTTACCACTGACGTTAACATATCAGATCTCACCCTGTGTGTACAGCAACAGCCATTAACACCAAAGAGGAGGGGCCCTGGTGGCTGCTGTGGGAGTGGTATTGAACCAGCAGTGGATTGGAACAGCAGCTCCACTGAGCAGAGCTGTAGAGCTTTTACACTGGTGGAGCTCCATTGATTGCAGTGTAGTCCCCGCTGGGCTGCATCTCTGTGTCTTGAGCAGTACCAGGCATTGAGTGTGTTCTGCACAGCGTGGTGAAGACACTGTGTAATCACACCCTAGTGTATGGATGTATTTTAGGGGATTTATTTTTAAACCATGTAATTATCTCAAGCACTGTGAATGTTTCTTGAATGTGGAGTCAGGCCTGTCCCACCGTGCTGTGTGGTTATGTACAGCAGTTATAGTGCAGCTCAAAGCACTGGTCATGCCCTTTAGATGAATAAGTTTTCATTTCAACTGTTTTAACTTCAGGGATTCTCTGTCCAAAACAGATACAGAAAAATCTTCACTTTCTCATTGATTTTAGTTACCTGTGAGCTCCACTGTCAAGAGCAGAGTTAAAAGACAATTTTAGATGTTGGACCGGCAGACTTGTAAACCTTTACAACAGAATTATCATACAGAAATCCTTTCCTAATACCCTGTAAGCACTTTACCCCGATGGGTGGTTGTTTTTTTAAGACTGTGGCATTTGTAGAAAACCAGTATCAACTGAAATCTCTAAATAGTATTAGAAAGTAGATGCTATTAAAAAAAACCCACTTCTTTTTCTCTTGGGAAACCACCCTTTGACAACAGTTGGTTGCTGATAGTAGATAGTATTGAAATCAATTCATAGTGAGTAGCTGGAACACAGTCAATCATCACCTGTAAAATGAGTTCTCTGCTCTTTTTCTGGTTGCAGGCGTATGCGCGGGAGCCACTGCCAGAGCAGATGACGGTTAGGTTATACAACGGAATGAAAAGTATTGGCCTGACTGGGAAATCCTCTGGGCTCAGCGAACAGATTGTGAAGGAGCAGTTTGTAATTTTTATGTCAAACCTTTTAAAAGGGAATGCAGAGGAGAAGATTACCATAATAATGAGAATGATCTCCAAGGCAGAAGGGCCTGTGAAGGGCAAACAAATTCAAGAGGTAAACTGGCAGTTGTTTGGTGGGGACAGTTAGAACAGAGGTGGTTAGGTAATATGAAGAAAATCTTTAGGGCACAAGATTCAGAACAGGGATTTGTTACTTCTTTGTTTTTTAAGCTCTTTACCCTTAACTTGCTTCTCTAGAACAAACTTGCAGGCCTACCAGCTTATAGGGGTGACAGTTCCAGCTGCGGGTTTTTCCGTGCTGACTTGGCTACTTTGAGAACGAGGGTCTGCCTGTTGTGGAACGTACTGAGTACAGGCTTGCTTTGATGGGTACAAAGACTAACTGTCTTTTAAGAGCCAGCAAGGGTTGTGGCATGGCTGATGCTTCTGGAAACTTAGCAAAATCCTGTCTAGAGCTTTAGTTGCAGGATAGACAGGTGAATCAGATGTGTAGTTTGCAAAGTGGAAGAGAGAGATCTCACAAACAGCAATTCACTAGCAGCAACTACTACTGCTGCAAAATTGGGACCTCCCTCTTTCAAGCTGTATTTTATGGAGATGATTTGTGGAGTTACATGTACACAATGTCTTGAACAAAAAACATTTTCAAGAGCTGTGATGCTGAAATACCATTTCTGTTATTCTGACTCCTCCTGAGAAGAGATGTTTCTCACACAGGGATTATAGCCTCAGTACTTACTGGCTTTATTTTCAGAAAGTCCTTTGAAGCTTTTGGCAGTTTTACTTAAGAAACGCCATAATAGTGTTGTTTTAACCTTTTCAGTTCACAGAGGACTTGATCATGTCTGTAGTCCATGTACTGAGCTACAGGAAGGAACTGAAAGGCTGGAATTTGGAGAATACTAGAGATTATGCAAGCGGAGTAAAGGCTCTGGCTTCTCAGCTGCTCTCAGAACTGAAGCTTGCAGGTAAGCCGCAGTGAAGTAGTACAGCCCAGAATGACCCAGAGCTCCCACAGATCCCACAAGAATTTTTCTCTTCAGGTCACATCCTTGAATTTAAATAGTGAGACCAGTTTTTGAAACCTAATGCTTTGCAAGTGATTTGGGAATTCTGTTTTACATTACTGCCTTTATCCCCTAAATTCAGGAGAGCTTTGCTTTGAAATCCCAGTTTAAGTGGAGATACAAAACCATTTGTCATGGAACAGCAAATAGCTGAGAGCAGGTCGTGGGTATTTAGATACCTGTACATACGTGTATGTCTCTAACTCCTTTTGTCAAGCACAGGTTTCTCCTTTTATATGTGGTTTTGTGTACATTGAAATAACAAAATATGTCTACTCTTAAAATCAATTATTTTTTTCCAGATTAGGACACTTATTACTGTTTTATTTTGTCTTATTTAGATGGAACAAAACCTGTGGGTCCTGAGCTGATGGAGATGAATTTTGATCAGAGCGTCATTGAGGACTGGGTGTACCGGGTTCCACAGATCTCAATTTTCCTCAGTGCTGTTATCAGACAAGGTCTCCACGTTCTGCATTCTCTCCCAGACCAAACCAAAGACATACTCAACCTGGTTCCAAGCTGCAAAGGCATGAAAAGCCAACGACTCGTCAGTCTCTTTGACATCCCATCCATCATATACATCAACTCCCATCTGCCTGCAGAACTGCAGCACAAGTGGCAGCTTTTATTTTCTTCAAGGCTTCATGGAGAAAGCTTTTCACAGTTATGTGGCCATATAGTGAAAAAAGGCCCCTGCATAATGATCTTAAAGGACTTAGATGGCCACATCTTTGGTGGGTTTGCATCTCAGTCTTGGGAAGTGAAGCCACAGTTTCAAGGTAAAACTTACTTTCCTTTTTCTAGTACCTCATGGCTCAGGTAAATGTTTCCTATGGCTACCAGAATCCTGCCCACTTGATGAATACTACCATTTTACTTGCAGGACACACAGTATTTCTTATGGTTCCACGTATATTTTCCTGTGGCAAAAATAACACTGATTTTTGAAAGACACAAAATACATGCTAAGTTTTTCTTGCTTTGTATGCAGCCATGTTACTGAATAATGCTTGTAGTTTGCCTGTGTTAGATAAGACTTGTAAAACTACAAGACTTACTAATCATGGAGGAAGTTTTTGGTGAAATCTTTAAGTTCCTGTAGGTGTCTGCATTGAAAATCAAAGAACTAGAGCAGAGGTGATGCTGTAGAGTTTCACTAAGATGTCCAGCAGATGGCAATGTGCTATTTCAGAACAGCTGAGCCAAGCAACAGGTTCAGCCTCCTGGTACCATTTGTGCACTGTCTACCTTTGTCCATCAGCAAAACGGTCCTTAGGGCAGGCTAAACTTTTCGATTCCTGAAAGCTTTGGGGACAAAAGAGAAGTGTTTGATTTTTGTTAACTCTTTGGAAAGAACTTTAGTGATGTCTACAAGGACTCTGAACACAGTCTGTCCTGCTAGGAATCCTCATTTTTGTTGCTTTATAAACTCAGTTCTTAATTAGTAGCTGATAATTCCCACTCCAGTCAGTTAATGCAATGTCGAGATGCACTGGTTGCACAACACTTTCCTTGTGTTTTCTTCCTCATAGAGTAACACATGTACAGTTCTGATACCAGACTGGGCATAATGAAAATTGTTCTCTAAGCCACTGACCCTAAACTGATCTGTATATCAATACGGTCAGGACTAAGGGTGCCTGCACTCCTGCCAGCTTGATCAGGTTTAGCTGCTGAGGTGACACAGTGCAGGCTGGTGACAGGTATGCCCTCACACAGTATTGTAATGTATCAGTCACACCTCTGCCACTGCCCTTGGTCACAGCCATATAATCATGTTGATTTCTGTAACCCTGCAGAGGGTTAACGGAGAGTAAACAATAGCTGATGTTAATAATAATAGTAAACAATAGCCAAAAACTCATGATGGGAGCTAGGAATCTGCTTTCTGAGATCGCAGCTGCTGTTCTTAAGTTGTTCAGCTGCACTTCAGTATAAGTTTCCTATCCTGTGTGTAGGCAAGTTACTGCTTGGCCACTTGTCTGACCTTGGATTCTTTTCTGTTTGCAGGTGACAACAGATGCTTTCTGTTCTCCGTTTTCCCCTCTCTTGCTGTATACACATACACAGGGTACAACGACCACTACATGTACTTGAACCACGGCCAACAAACGATGCCAAATGGACTTGTAAGTACTAAGCAATGACAGTTTGGAAATTGGATTCGTGGCTGGTCTTTAGAAGTGTTTTCTGAGGGTTTGTTTTTTTTCTTCTGCTACCATCAGCAGTTTTATTTCACTTGCTATTTTCTGAGGAATTTTCATCCCTTCTCTGTACTGTTTGTGCCACGCTTTTAGCAGGAGGATTTTGTTAAGTATCAGCATAAAACATCAACTACAGATAAGAATGCAGAACTGCTTACAGCACTGACAGGGTCTGTACTTCTCTTTACAGCTCATGTGTATAATCAACTAAGATAAATTCTATCTGGGGTCTGACCCAAGTAGTTGAACTTTGTGTAGACTGAATTTACTGAGATTCTGGAAAGAAATCTTTTGCCAAGCTGAGTTACAACAGAAGCCCTTCTAGCAGTCCGCCCCATTGTCTGCAAGAGTTGGCTGTATGTACCCACAGCTCAGAAGGAGCACAGGTGCTCCATTCCCCCTAGTCCTGTCGCTACCTGAGATCCTAAAATGCCCCTTTCAGATACTGGAAGGCCACAATAAGGTCATCTCAGAGCTTCCTCTTCTCCAGACTGAACAGCCCCAACTCTCTCAGTCTGGCCTCATAGGAGAGGTGCTCCAGCCCTCTGATCGTCCTCGTGGCCCTCCTCTAGACTCGCTTCAGCATGTCCANCTCAGGGCTACTCTCCAGGCAGTCACTGCCCAGCCTGTATCTGTTACAGCAAGTGGTCACTGTGCTGCTTTGGTTCACAGGGCATGGGTGGACAACATGGCTACTTTGGACTCTGGATAGACAGTGACTATGGGAAGGGACACAGCAAGGCAAAACCTCGATGTACGACCTACAACAGTCCCCAGCTGTCAGCAAAAGAGGACTTCACCTTGGATGTCATGGAAGTTTGGGCAGTGGGAGACCTCCCTGAAAGTGCAGGGGTAGGTAACCTCATGTCCTGATTGTAACAGAGGACACAAATGCAGATATTGTAGTTTTCTGATTAAACGCTGTCTCTATACTGTGAGAAATGACATTGTCCTTAACCGACCCTGTGATGCCATATATTTCATAGCAAGAAATGGCCAGGTAGTAGTGGAATTCTTGTTAGCACCCTCAACAACAAACATGAGGAGTGATCAGTTGTGAGAGTCTGAAGAGCTGTAAGTTACCCTAAATGTCAAAAGGCCTTTCTGATGCTGAGGAACTTCCTTGATGGTATTCAGTAAAACCCAGTGTTTGAAAAACAAAGCAAGCACTGGGAGTTCACAAGTCAGGCCTAACCTATAGTTGAGGAAGAGAACTCAAAAGATTTCTTCATCAGTAACTTTAAATTTACTGCTGTTTTATAGTCAATACATGTGAATAGGTTTATAAAAGACTTTTTGCATCTTTTTATTTCTAGGAATGAGTTAGGAGACCTCATTCTTGTCTCTTCTGTCCTTAAAATTAATTAGATGATTACACTGTCTGCAGTTTGATGTTGGATTGTGGGTGGTGGTTTTTTTAATTTGTATTTCTTTTCATACTGAGTTCTTGGGCCCTGCTTATTCACTAAACACACGGCTCTAAATAGAAACAGAACAATTTGTTTCTAAAAATTGTTCTTGAAGCTCCTCATTCAAAAATAGTTCACATCTGCCCTTCAGACTGAGGTCATGCTAACCAGGATATTCTGTCTGGCTTGTAACCTGAACAAACTTGAAATAGTTTGCTATCGCCTTAGGAAAAGTTTACGGCTAGCTCGTGTCACTACAGCAGTAAAAATCATTTGATATGAATCTGAAATGCCTTACCTGCACTGTGAGTGGTGCCAAGCTTGCAGACCAGATTTCCTGGAGACTGCTGAGTGTGCCTCTTGTGGCTTGATAGCGATTCCTTTGTAATGGCCTTTGAAACTGACTGCGTTCTATTTTGTTTTGAAGACCAAAGGTAAGAAGAGCATCCTGGATGTAGATCCTGAGGCTCAGGCCTTTTTGGAAATGGCTGGAAAAAGTCGTCACAGTGAAGGTCTACGAGAACCCCTCGATGAGGACGAAGATAATTAGAAGAATCTCAGTAACAGGAAAATCCTTTTTTGTTCCAAAACATTAATGTTCCTTGGACAGGATATTTTTTTCCTTATGCTTCCCTTGTTGTCTGGGATGAAGCTTCATATTTATGCAATATTCTGCCTGAAAGATTTTGTTTTTGGAGGACCAAAAAATTTTACTAGGTACTTAATCGTTAGGCATCCCTAAGTTCTAGCTTAATAGGAACTTGCAAGCACTGCTGATAGATCCTGCCTGCATACAGAATTAACACCCGTAGAGGTTATCAGCAATACTTCTTCCTGACTTTGAGGATTGTTTCTTCTTTAGGCTGTTGAAGACACCGATTAAGGCTCTCATCCTCAACTGCACGTGATGAAATTAGTTGGTGAAGCTGCAAATTGCAATGACGTCTTACATCAGTAAAGATGAAATAGTCCATGTGATTCCCTAGGAAGGATGCTATTAATTTGCACCGCTCCAGTTAAAGCACTAACTTTCGTGTTTTCTAAGTTTGATTTTTCAACAAGTGACTCCATATGGGCTGTAACATGTGCAGAGTGCCAACCAGACATCAGACAGTTTTGTAAGACTATGCTGCACCTTACTGCATTTCACTTCAGATACTTCTGCAGAAATTTCCCTCTTGCTTTTTAAACTGGGAACAGAACCATTGGGGTCGTTCAGTCATATTGATCGTAAGAATGAGACATACCTCCTTCAGAAATTCTCTAGAAAAGAACCTCCTTTAGTAGCCTACTTGTGACTACAGTAAAAGATCAGGCTGTAAAAGGGATTAAGTGAGAAGAATCGGGTTAGTTTGGAACAGTATTGCAGATACATTATAAAGTTAAAAATCAGGGCTATGCCTGTGACACCTGTAAAGACAACTGCTGTGCATTTGATTTTCACATAGTAAATCATAACTGTATTATTGAAAAAAAAAATACCTTTCCAAAATGTAAACTGCCCTGATTTGTTGGCTGTTCAGGACTCGCTACCAATGTTGTCAGGTCTCATACTCAGGGCTTTTTCAACTTTCATCTGTTCACATCTATCAGTAGCTTGCTAATTCTAATGCATAATTAGCTTGTCAAAAAGAACCCAAATTTCTCACAGGCTGTCATTTCTAAGTCAGCAAATTGCATTTATTTGTATGTCTGTCAGTCTTTCCTCTCCTGAAGAGGACTGTATGAAATCCCCTTTCTCCTGCCCACGAGCTCATCTTCCGTGCAGCTTAGAGCAAAAGAATATGCTGTAACAGTCTAGAAAATTACTGTGACTCCTGATCACATGTCCTGCCTTCAAATTCTTTCCCTTACTGTTTTCCTCTATGTGATCTTTATTTTTCCCCACCTGTTTTTCATAGGGAGCCCAATTTGAATATTCCAAATAGTCTACATTTGTGCCTTAATGTAAATCCCATCTTAAAACAATAGTAAACAGTATGATTTTAGCTTTTAAAGAAGAAATCAGCCAGACATCCCAGAGCTCAACTGTGCATTCTGTATACTACCTGAACTAGTGATTTGGGCACAGGTGGAGTTTGTTCCTGTACACCACCTGTATTTGCTTAAATAAACTAGTTACTCTCTCAAATATGCAACACAGGAGGAAGAGAAGGTGAGCATTTTTGGTACAGTTTTCTTCTCTGTAAAGTCTACTGAAATTTCAAGTGGTACAAAGTAGAGAGGGCTATATAAACCACAAGTATATGATGCTCTCTAAGTGTGATGATGCTGGCTTTTAATATTATCAGTCTCCTACTGAGAATGTTAAAAACAGAGAATCACTCAGGCAGAGTGAACAGGCAGAGCAAGCCCACTAAAGTAATGCTCCAAAGGGATGGCATACAGGAAGGAGACAACCCCATTTCTGCAGTTACGCATCAAACAAGCAACTAGACTTTCTTTTCATTCTTGTGATGACTGAAACCATTTACAAGGATTTAAAAACAACAAAACACCTTTGCAGACTGTGTGTGGGGAGTAAGTTGCACAAAACTACTCTTCAGTAAAACTACAGTGGCCAGGTCTTAATTTCAACTGAGTATCAGTATAGCTGTTTCTTTCTCAACAATGAATCCGAAGTATAATACTTTTCAAACATCACCTTGTGATCTTGAAGATCAACATAGCATTTTGACCTCTGAAACAGGATTTTTTGACAAATCTGTATCTGAGACTCCTCACTTGGAAGTGAATGGGGTAAGCTGGGTGAAGAAAACTATGACATTAGGAACTGTTACCAGTGAAGCAGCATTTACTAGGACATTACAGATCCAACCAGCAGCTGGGATTGTTCTGAATTGCTCTGTAAATGTAGAAGACGGGCTTGGAAGAGACTCTAGTTGGGTTTATTTTTTTCCTGAGCCTAATGATTGATTGAGCAATCTGTGCTTCATGTTTATGCATCTAAAATTGTCCAGCAGGCAGCATAGCTGTGATCTAACCAGCTCTCAGTCACTTCTGGGCAGCTGCTGATCCAATTGCAAACCTTCCTATCCCTGCCACATACATGAGTCATCTCTATTCTCATGCTCTTGTGAAGCTAAGTCCCTTCTCCATTAAATTCATCCACTGCTGTGCATCAGATCAACCTTCCACTTCACTCCTATTAGTCATATCAGGACAAAACATTCACTGCAGTGTCTGGCAAAAGCTGAGAGCAGAGGGTTGGCATTTCAGCTCTCTCTGCTTGACATCACAGTTTCCCCATGAGCCTTGCTGAACCAGGGCTGGGTATCTGGGCGTGTAGAAACACTACACGCATTGCCAATAGGAAAAGAGCAGCTCAAGCAAGCCAGTCTTTCCCATTCTTAATATCAAAAGATGGGTCTAAGTCAAGAGTCTCACTCAGGTACTTGTTAGCAACACTTTAAAATTTAGATTTATTAATAAAATTCATGTTGATTTAAATAAATAAAAATTCAGTTTATGCACAAGAGATTTTTCTGCAGAGATATGAAAAGGTAGTGTTCTGTCTGGGACCATCAGAGCATTCTTCACACAGATCAATGTTATAAAAATATACCTGGTCTTCTTTTAAAACAGGAAGTCACTCCAGAAGGTTCTGTGGGCTGCTCAGACAGTTTAGGTAGAACCTGCAGAAGGAGCAGATGTGATAGAAAGGACGACTGTTGGTACAAGTTCACTCGAGTATCTCCAGAAAGGACGTGTGGCATCAGAACATAGTGCGTTTGGGTTATCCAGTGTCACAGCTCTGTTGTAAGAGTGTCTTTAGAGGAAGGTTATGTCAGTTGTGACACCTCTTTGTGTGGTTTGGCTGACAGCAGCGTTTTTCACAGAGTTTGACGAGCTCAGACACGATGAAAACTGAGGAAGCCAGTCCAGTGAGAAAGAGCAGATCTGCCGAGAGGAAACAGCAAGAGTGAACACAGCAGGCAGCTGGATGCTGGGGCAGGAATCCCCAGTTGATAAAAATCAGAATAGTTTAGGTTTGAAGTGACATCAAGAGCTCATCTAGTTCTAACCCCTTGCCGTGGGCCGTGACACCTCTCACCAGACCAGGTTGCCCTAGAGCCCTATGCAGCCTAGTCTTGAACACTTCCAGGGGTGGAGCAGCCACAGCCTCTCTAGGCAACGTGTCCCAGTGCTTCATCACCCTCACAGGGAGGAGAACCATTGTGGAGAATTACCACCATAGAGAGCTCAGGGAAGATCTCTTCATGTCTTCCTTTGTGCATTTATAGCCAAAATTCATCACCTAGGCTGGGATAGTACCTCATTAAATACTGTTTGTGCACAACTACATGTATGTGGTAGGTAGAGAAGCTGCTGATTGATTTCCCCTTGCAGTAATCTGCTGGGAGTCATCATGCAACAACCTGACAACCACATCTGCTTTGTAAAGTAACTTTAGCAGAAAAAAAACCCACATTATTTCTTTTCCACCTTACCCAGCACTCCTAAATTCTCGGTCTGGAAGATCTTTTGTAGTGGAGGGATGTATATAACAGCCAGCTGTCCCAAAAATGACCCGAGCACAGAATAAAGGAACATGCGGTTTCGAAAAAAGCCTATTTCAAGGATCAGTTTTGTCTGGAGAAGAGGAAAGACAATAAAGAATTAGTATTTTCCAGTCTCTTACTGATACCTGAGCATCACTCTGTTTCTTCCTCTGTAAAAATCCCTTTACTTTTTAAAGTAAACATGAGCCACATAGTTGAAAGTGCAGTTGTGGTTGAACTACGACAGATAATTCTATTTATAGAGATAATGAAGATCCCACTGCTGTAAATGGCATTGAAACCCCCCTTCCTAGGGAAAAATCACTAGCATCTAATATGTTTGAGTGTCTTGCTGACAGAGCAATCTCACCTGAGAGCGGCATGTCAGGGCATTGAAGAGGTCAAAAAACACAAAGCAGGTGAAAGTCATCGTGGTGGTCCGAGGATTTATGCCACTTTTGGGATTCTGAAGTGAAAAAGCAGGGATTAGTTAAGCCTTACAAAACCACATCAATTCAGCTGATGAATTAAACATTCCCTTCCATGACTCCAGTCAATTCAAAGGGTAGTAAAGCAGAGGAATGAATTCAGACCTAATCACCATAGATAACCAATTCCTCTCTGTTTATTGTTGAGTTTATGATTTTATCAGCCATGTTTCAAATCCCTGAAAGGATGTGGAGTTTAAGTAAAGAATATATTAAAACAGTTTAAGTAATTTAATTTAGAAACAGTCTCTATTTACTAGGAGCAATCCTTAGTATCTCTGCACTTAACATTTTCTACTTACATGCCAAGCTGGAGGTGAAAGTACCTTAAAGCATTGCTATCATATTGAGTAATAGCTGTCCCATTCTAGAGAGGAACCTCCAAATTAGAGGCAACACAGGAAGGCAAAGCAAAACTAGGAGCTGACCCTGGTTCCTTAGCCCTCTGTCATACTTCTTCCCCACTGGATGCATTCCAGAAAGTCCTTCGCATGCCCTGCGCAAGTTGCCCTCCACCCTGATGAAAACAAGGTACAACTGTAGATTTTCCTCACCTCCTTCCAGAAAACAAAGAGGGTTCCACTGATGATAATTACAGCTGACATGAAGATTTTCAGGATCAGCGATTTGCTGAGGATAGTATCCGTGACACATCGGGGTGGCTGTTTGATAGTATCTCTATCAACGGGTTCAACTCCCAAGCTGCCTCCAAGAGAAGCAAGCAGAGGGACACGTTTAGTTAACAGCCCAAAACAGTACAGCTGATAGAACAGGATGGATCTGGAGGATCCATTTAAAATACCGTATGAGTTTATTAGCAGAGTTATGGAACACCCTGAAATTGTCTGCGACACGCCAATGGGATTTTTTCCACATATCTAGCTCTTAAAAATTGCATATTAGCTCAAGGAAATGCATCTTCTGTCAGTACCCTAGAGGGACATCTAGCTGTGCGATTGTGGTCAACACCTCTCATGTAATTGTGATTAGCAGCAGTGTTAATTAGCAGTTGGATGAAGACCACGACTCTTGGGGCAAGTTTGCTTCGTGTACTCGGTATTCCCTTCCCAGGCAGACCCCTTAGCAGTGATGTGCTTAGGACACCAGTGATTCCTAGTCAAGGAGTAGCTGTTCAGTGGTTTTACTACAGAACAGAAACATGTAAAACCTCAAGTAAACCCGAAGTAAATGCTTCTGGAGGGACTGAGAGAAAGTACAGTGTGTCTTAGCTAACCACACTGATAAGAAATCATAACAGCTTGTGTTCCTGAGCCAAAGCCAGACACAATAAAAGCGGACTAGATGATCCTTCAAAGTCCCTTCCAGCATTGTGTGATGATTATTTTGCTCATCTGACTCCTCCATACCTCTGGGCTGGCGGCCCATCCATGATGATGTTGATCCATAAGATCTGCATAGCATTGAGTGGATTTGGTAGGTTGAGCACTGTTGACAGAGTAATTAGGCTCAAAGCTGAAATGCTCCTGCAAAGCACAGAAGGAGGTTAACTCTGCACGGCCTCACCCAAAGGGTGCTTTCACAAGGATCAAAGCAAAGGGGAACTTACGTGCTCAGCTGGAACCGGACAAAGTTTTTTATGTTGTAAAATATTCCTTTTCCCTCTTCTATTGCATTCCTAGGAAAGAAAGAGGAGTTTATTAAATAACTGGGATTCACACTCTTGTATGTTGAGCTCCCTGTGAAACTCAAGACACAATTTGCTATTTCAATTGCAACTCAGACCCCAGCTTAGGGGAGGACATCAGTGCAGCTTCTCAGCTAAGATTGCTTTATCAGAACTAGCAGAGCTGAAAATCTGGTTCACATGGGCAGGTCTTGGTTCATAAAGCAAGCCTGTGACCTATTTATATCCTTACTCTACGCTGCCTCCTCTCTCTCCGTTGTCGTGAGCCAACAGAGCACAGCAAATTATGGTTTTTTTTCCCTCTAAGCTTTTTGGATGAGGCAGAGAACACGAGTTACCATTTACCCAGACTTCGAGGCGCTTTCAAATCCCTGCTACAGCAACGAGAAACCAGGGCTTTCAGATGAAAAGTAGCTTTGTCACCACTGCTTGAAACAAAAAATTCATTGCTGTGTGTGCAACTGAAAATGAGCCAGACCCACGCTAGCTATCTCCACTTACTGCCTGTTGGCTTATACGTCCTGCTTCTGGGGTCATGCCCAGGGCTAGACAAGGCTTGTTGCAAAGAATAGCCAGAAAGTGTCACAGTAAGAGAGTTGCTCAACCTACATGACTGTTGAGAAGTCATCGTCCACGAGAATCATGTTGGCAGCCTCTTTGCTGACATCCGTACCAGCTTGTCCCATTGCGATCCCGATATCGGCAGATTTAAGGGCCACGGCATCGTTGACACCATCTCCCGTCATTGACACAACGGCACCAGCCCTCTGCAGAGCCTGTGAAAGTGAGGAGAGAGATGAAACTCTGAAGACAGCAAAAGCTGGGCCCTGTTGATAAGCACAGGGGTGGCATGTAGCCCTGAAAGAACACAATCCAGTCACAGGGTTAGCATGTAATTCTGCAAGAGGAGACTCCTGTGGGACTTTGAGGGTCACACAGAGCAAGCAGCCCACTGAAGACAAAACCCAGACCAAGAATTAAGAGACTGTATTCAGGAGTATAGAGAATCTCCACTTCAGCAGGAGTTAGAGAGGAGTAAAGCCCTCAGAAATCATTCTTCTGACATTATGCTTGGTAGTACTTCACTGCAGTCTCCCAAATGACCCAATCCAGACCTGCACGAGAAATGCTGATGTCCTCAGTGTAAGGAAAGCCAGTGCTATAGCTTTGCTTTTATGGACTTTCAGTTCGAGCTGATCCCGTGCTTTGGAAGATCAGGTGGTCTAGAGAAACCCACCCCCCCTTACATTCTGTTTTAGTGAGATATACAATGGATTTGAGAGGCTCGTAGTACCTTTATGATTTTGAGTTTGTGCTTTGGACTTGTCCTGAAGAAAATGGAAACCTGAAAAACCAAAGTACAATCCTGTATCAGACAGATGCTACTGGAGACAGCCCATATCTTTGTAACCAAAACCATTACATTTTTAACTGTAGATGACAGCTCTGCCTCTGCCAACTGGTCCAGCTCTTCCCCAGACATGGATTTTAGCTTCCCATTGCAGAGACCAATATTCTGTCCTGCAAAGAAAAGCCCAAAATTAAAGCATAAAATCATTAGGGATCGGAAGGGACCTCGAAAGATCATCCAGTCCAATCCCCCTGCCACAGCAGGACCACCTAGACCAAGTCACACAGGAACACATCCAGGCAGGTCTTGAACATCTCCAGAGGAGACTCCACAACCTCCCTAGGCAGCCTGTTCCCATGCTCCAGTACCCTGCCCCCATCAGCTCTACAAAAAGCCAACTATTCCTTGACTTAAAGAATAGAGGCAGCAATTAAAGAATTCACAGGGAATTACACCCGAGCATTGGGCACGTGACAGGGCACAGAGCTCTGCAGCACTGAGCTGAGTCAGTCACTCAATCCTTGCCCAGCTGGAGTTATGGAAGTGATACAATACCCAGGACTGGAGCTGGAGCTAAATCTGTTGCCCTCTTCTCTGCCAGTTGCTGTGCATATTTCTAATAGCAAAATGCAAGGACAGGAAGTGCAGAAATACACTCCAAACATGAATCCCAGCAATGCCATCTGCCTCGTTGAAGGGTCTTACACTGAGATGTTGCCATTGCTGGTGCTAAAACAGTGGAATTAAGTTACTGCAATATAACCCCTAGCTGACAGCTGCTCTATTACTGCATTTCATATCACTGGGTTCAATGGAAAAAGCAAGAACTTGGTGACATTTAAAACCTTTATTGCACACACAAACCTAACGATAAAGTTGATAACTAAGGAACACTTGACTGATCTGACAGACAAAACACCCCCAGGAAAGGAGTCAAGTTTGCTACCTATGGCCGCAGCCGTTTCCAGGGCATCTCCAGTTATCATCTTCACTGAGACACCAGACTCAAGGAGGACTCGAACAGCTTCTCTCACTCCAGCCCGTGGGGGATCAATTATTCCAACCAGACCTAAAAAGGTTAGTTTGCCAAGTTCTGGACCTGAAGCCAAAGCGAGTACTAGCAACAGAAGGAGATAAAAAAACAGAGAGACCAGATGACAAGGCTAAATTATTAATAAGTATTCCCATACATTAAAACGAACATTAGAGGAGCTATTACACTGCCAGCAGACAGTCATTAAAACCTGAGCTTTAGGCATTATATTCAGGTCTTGCATAGACACAAGAACTGGGTCCACTCAAGTAATAGCAGTAATCATGCCAGTTGATGTGAAGCACACCGTTCACACGTAGCATGTATTCCTAGTTTCAAGCTGTCTACCGAGTCTTCCCTAAATGGGAGGGATTAAAGTGGATGGATGGATTAAATGGGGAGAGAGGTAGAGAAAGCACTATTAAACCATGATGCTAAACAACAGTGTCCCTGTAAAAATAAAGTGAATACAATTAAGCCAGTACAACTTCCCTCATGTAAACATCCAGGCTCTGAATGTGTTGTTTCTGTTCTTAGTGCCTAACTGTATCATACAATCGCTCTTAAAACACTTTTGTGTTCAATTCTGGGCCCCTCAGTTTAGGAAGGATGTTGAGGT
>VZRI01010370.1:301865-329635 GCA_013397515.1 Upupa epops | reverse complement strand
ATAAGGTTCCACTTGAGTCACCTTTTCTTCAGTCTCAACAACCCCAGCTGTCTGTGTCTCTCTTCACAAGTCCCTTCCCCAGCCTCGTTGCTCTCCTCTGGACCTGCTCCAGTACCTCAAAGTCTTTCTTGAGGTGAGGGGCCCAGTACTGCACAGTGATCAAGGGGAGGCCTCAATGCCAAATACAGGGTGAGAATGACATCCCTAGTCCTGCTGGCCACACTATTCCTGATCCAAGCCAGGATGCCCTTGGCCTTTTGTGCCACCTGGACACCCTGCTGGCTCCTGTTCAGCCAGTTGTCAACCAGTACTGCCAGGCCACTCTCCAGCCACTCATCCCCCAGTCTGTAGCTCTGTGGGGGGTTATTATGGCCAATATATAGGATCCTGCACTTGGCCCTGTTAAACCCCATCCTGTTGGCTTCTGCCCCTTGATCTATTCTGTCCAGATCACTCAGCAGCATCTTCCTCTCATCTAGCAAATCAATAGTCCCCCCAACTTGGTGTCATCCACTTTGACCCTAACAGGTACTTGAACTGAACTTCAAATAATCTCAGTTCCTAGAGCTGTGTTTTGAAACTCTTTCAGAGCTGCTCTTTGTTACTCTCAAAATTTCAACCTTCTCCAAATGCCGAGCAGCACATAGATCAGGTAGAGCACAGAAGAGTTTCCAGTGCAATGTTCAGACTATATCCCAGGCAATCATAATTCTCCATGCAAGAAATTAAACCATTTCCAGTGCTTATTTTCAGCTCCTTTCAAACTCACAGATTCATAGCCAGCAACAGAAGATTAGTGGGAAGCAAGCAGCCAGCAGACCTAAGACACTGCCCTCGGCAATCTCTGATGAGTAGTATGAAGAGACGATGCAAGTGATGCTAAGGGCTAACCTCTGTCTATCCTAATCTAAACAGAGCCAGCAAGCATTAGGGCACAGCAATGTGTAAGCTTAAGGGACACAGGCAGTAAGGACTGACCCCGTAGACCTGAGGAGCCCATTTGTTTTTCTTCCTGCTGGTAGAGGCTTTTCTGCTGGGGTGTAAGGGACAAGGAGATGCCACCGCTGTTATACAGAGTGCAGTACTGAATAACTTCTTCAAACGCTCCTTTCATAAAGTAAATATCTTCCTGATCCTTTAAAGGAAGGAGATAACACACATTCTAAGAAAAAAGCACAGGTTAAAGTTAGCGATAGCGCATGAAGCTTCATCCTAGCTGGAAAAAGATCTTCTGTTTGCTCTCTTCTACCTGCTGTGCAAAACGCCCAGGCACATGTATTATTTATAGGGTGGGATGTGTTTGCTCTGGCCATTTTTCCACGTTCAGCCACCACAGACAGGATGGCAATGAAAAGGTTGGATTTAAACCAGAGCAGAACACCTTAACCCAATAAGAGGAGAACAGCCAGCATTTTCTTCTGAACACTGCATCCGTCTTCCCCGGCCAGTTACCCCTGAAAAGCTTTTCTTATAGAGGTTTGAGCAGGAAAACAGAAGTACTGCCCTCTCGCATTCAAACACAGCTCCACCAGCTAAAGTTACACCCAAGTTAGGAAATCTGAGGTTTGTTCCGTTTGCCCCCGACATAGTTAACCTCTGAAAACAGTATTATTTGCGAAAGAGATACCATTTCACGGCCATTGTTGAGCCCCACAATTAGAAACACAAAACCAGCCAACGCCACTGTTTGCTTTTTCTCTTTACCTGATTTTTCAGCGCACATTTCACAGCCATCCACCTCTGCTCGGAGCTGAATGGGATTTCCTTCTTCCTTACATAAAGATCTTTTATGTCAGCCAACTCCATCTACAGAAAGGTGAAACAGGGAGGTAAACTTAAAGCTGAACACCACCAAAGCTTGTGCGTATTGCTGTTAGCAGATCGAGAGAGGTTTTCTCCCCTGCTACTCTGCAGTAGTGAGACCACGTCTGGAGTAGTGTGTCCAATTCTGGGCCTCTCAGTTCAGGAAGGACACAGAGCTGCTGGAGGGTGTCCAGCATAGAGCAATGCAGACAGGTGAAGGAAGTAGAACAGCTCCCTTATGAGGAAAGGCTGAGGGAGCTGGGTCTCTTGAGCTTGGAGAAGAGGAGGCTGAGGGGGGACCTCATTCATGTCTATAAATATGTGAGGGGTGGGTGTCAGGAGGATGGAGCCAGGCTCTTCTCAAGGGCATTTGGTGACAGGACAAGGGGCAGTGGGTGCAAACCAGAACAGAGGAGGAGGTCCCATATAAAGGGACTTCTTCCCAGTGAGGGTAACGGAGCACTGGAACAGGCTGCCCAGGAAGGTTGTGGAGTCTCCTTCTCTGGAGATGTTCCAGACCCACCTGGATGTGTTCCTGTGCAACTTGGTCTAGGTGATCCTGCTGTGGCAGGGGGATTGGACTAGATCTTTCCAGGCCACTTCCAATCCCTAATGATTCCATGATTGTCCATGCTACAAGCAGTGACTGTCCTTTCAGGCAGTCGCAGAGCTCAAGAGCATGAACAGAGCCTGAAAGTAATTTCAAACCCATAGTTTCCTGATATGGGATAAATTAAACTGGAGTTTAAAGCTAGATTCCTCTTGAATTTTTTGGGAATGAAGGAGCTGCACTGTTGTTTTGATGGAGCTTTGGATCAAAAGAGGCTCAAGTCATCCCCTAGACCTATAGCAAAGCAAGAGGAAGAGCAGATTTCTCCCAACTCACACTCAGGCTCCTCTGCTTTGGTTATTTCCCAGCCACTCCAAAGAAAAAGAAAAACTGCAAATAACTGAATGGGCAGGTGTGGATGTGGTTGCAAATGATTTGCTGATGAATTAAATTCAAAAGCAATTCACCACAAGACCCTTCAGCTATGAAGCGTGACAGTCCAGATCAGCACACTCCTACTGTAGCAGCATGCCTGGGTGCTCCAGGTGAAGTGGATGTGACCAGAAGTAGCCTCCAGTCCCTCTGACTCTCAGTTCCTACCAAACTAAGAAACGTTAAGAAAAGAGACAGCTTCTCTCCTATTCAGCATTTCTTGTTTGCTCAATGGCAGAGCAGAAGGAAAATTTTCATTTACAGTTTTGGGGAACAAAATGTCATCATTTTACAAAAATACAACAGTTGTTAGGGTTATAAACTCTAAAAATAGAAGGTCAGAGCAGATGTGTGCAGCTGCATCACTTCATCAGGCACCCTCTGAGCTTTACAGCCCAGCTGAGGTCTATGGACCACAAGCTGAACAAAGCTGATTAGATGCTTCCTTGAGGCATCACAGAATTATTGAGGCTGGCAAAGACCTCTGAGATCATCCAACCCAGCCCATGACCTGACATCACCACATCAGCTAGACCAGGGCACCAAGTGCCACAGCCAGTCTGTCCTTAAACACCTCCAGGGATGGGGACTCCACCACTTCCCTGAGCAGTCCATTCCAGTCTGATCACCCTTTCCATGAGGAAGGACTTCTTAACATCCAACCTAACCCTCCCCCTGGTGCAGCTTCAGGCACTGCCCTATCACTAGGTGCCTGGGAGAAGAGCCTGACCCCCACCTGTCTATGCAACTTCTCTCCAGGTGGTTACAGAGCTGCATTTCACAGCCCTCTGCCTATGAGCACAAAGTCAACACTAAAGTCACCTCTCATTTTACATAATCATGGTTAGAAAAAAGTAAAAGCTAGCAGATGACCCTGTGCCATGCTTTGCAGTACAGCCAGTTCTGGCTCAGTTTTCACCCTCTGGTCTTCCCCCTGACCTCTTAGTTGCCTGTGCAGAAGCTGTCACACAGGCAGTGTGGTGTGAGCCTGAAAATCCTTTATGCAGTATAATTGCAGAGATTAACCAGACAACACAATTATTGCTCTTCGCCTGGAAGCTCAGGGAAGGGGTTTTTTCCACAACAAGAGGTTTATGTGGGAGAGGTGTACATCCATGACCTTGGGGAAGAGAGACAGAGAGATTGAAACCATCCTGAGGACTTTATCAAGTCATCCGATGGCTGCTGCTGGATTTAATACCAGCTCCTGATTTTCCTCTTAACGTCTGGAAAATTTTCAAGTCTTTACCTTCATCGCAAGGGCAATGAGAGCTCCTTCCGTGGGCTGCCCCATCACACTGTTTTTCCTGATGATGGCGTTATTGACGACACAGCCAGCCTAGAGGAAGGGACATGGTTACAGGGCTTATTTTTCCACAAGTAAATTCATACTTTTTTTAATCTCTTTAACTTAAATAATGAAAGAAGGAGGAAAGAAGCCACTTCTCAGGAGACTTGCTATGCTCCCATGGTAGAATCATTTCAGATCAGTCCCAAATCTCCTTAATCCATAAGATAAGAGCAATGTTTTGGTAAAACATCACACTCTGCATACATGAGCATCTAGCCAAACCAATAGGTATCTGACAAGCTTGATTAATCATGAACACACTTAGTCTCTCCTAGTGTTGGTAATTCTGGTTGCTCTCTACGAGCTTTATGATTGCAGCCCTAATTGCCTATAAACTTCACACATTACATCATGAACACTCAGAGCCTTTCCAGAAGAAAGCCCCAGCAAGAGTTCATTGTAGAGTTACAAGAGCGGCTTTTTTTCCTCCCCTCTCATACTCACTACCCAAAGCGTAAGCGTGCAAAGGAAACAGAGCTTACCTCCACGAGTTTCCCAACGGAGACGTTGGAAAACTCTTTGAGGATCTCCTTTGAGGGCAGAAGATAAACGTGTCCTTCTCCATTGTAGCCCACCCCACTGACCTGAGGAAGGGAGAGACAGAAAGAGCAGGTTTCCCAGGGCCAGGCAGGACTGTGCTACAGCGCTGCACTGGAGCAAGCTCCTGGTTCTTCTCTCTAGTTCAAACAATGCTGACAGCAAAGGCTGCAGATAGTGAAGTATGATCATAGAATCATAAGGGATCAGAAGGGATCTGAAAAGATCATCCAGTCCAATCATCCTGCCACAGTAGGATCACCCAGACCAAGTCAGACAGGAACACATCCAGGCAGGTCTGGAATGTCTCCAGAGAAGGAGACTCCACAGCCTCCCAGGCAGCCTGCTTCCATGCTCCAGTACCTCCGGTACCCTTCCTGGGAAGAGGTTCCTGCTGATATTGATATGGAACCTCCTCTGTTCCAGCTGGCACCCAGTGCCCCTTGTCCTATCCCCAGATGACATTGAGAAGAGCCTGGCTCCATCCTCCTGACACCCACCCCTCACAGATTTATAGACCTGAATGAGGTCACCCCTCAGCCTCCTCTTCTCCAAGCTCAAGAGACCTCATAAGGGAGGTGTTCTACCTTCATCATCTTCATTGCTCTACACTGGCGTAGGGACAAAAAGAATCAGCTTGTTTCACACAGCACTTGTTTTCCATGAGGTCAGAAGGCTCTTGCAGCTCAGTCAATAGATCCTTCCCTTTGGTAGCAGTGGGCTCACTGGTTTTACCTACTGATGACCAGCCTGTTTCTCCTCAAATTTTACATGCCTGCATTTTTCATGCACTTTGCACACAGGTAACTGAGCCAAGCAGAAGGATCAAAACACTCGTATAATAAATATTCCTACAAATGGAATATTTATGCAAATGGACCCACAAGGGTCAGTAACAGGTTTCAACACTTAAAATAATCGCAGAGAAGAGCAGATGATGTCCGTGAACATCTTTGTCTATGGCAGCTGAGCAGCTTTTGTATACCCAGGCCCATCTCTGCCTGTCTCCAGCACCACAGAAGCCCCTTCTCCTTAGTGGGACCAGTGATGTGCAAGGAACTGTTTGGTTTGGGACAGACTCTACATCCCTAACTGCTCTAGAAGCAAATAAACCCTGCTGAGCATGGATCAGAAAGCTTGTGAGCGCCTGGGCCATACCTCTGCCTGGAACCCATCCGAGGTCATGAGCCGAGTCACCGTCATCTCGTTGGCTGTCAGAGTGCCTGTCTTATCGGAGCAGATGACATTGCAGCAACCTGATGCGGGAAAGCTTGTGATCAGGACTGATCAATAATGTAACCAAACCACAGGTGTTGGAAGAGGGTGTTTCCCCAACATTACCTAACCTGCTCCAGTGAGGAAAGGGAGAAAATGCTAAGAAATGGATGAGTTTCCTAATAGAGTGTTGTAAGGAGAGGATCTGAGGGCAAGTCAAGGTACCGTGCCTATCATTTGGATGTGATATGAGGTAAAAGACATCTGAAGAGGACCTCATTGTCTCGAGCATTGCAGGGTAGGCAGAGAAGGCACGGATCCCCAGGGAGCAGGTGGGTGTTTCAGGGCTGCAGTATCACACACCAGAGCAGCTGCTCTATTCTGAGGAGACCGATTACATTCCCCACTCTGCCACTTCCTCCAATGGGCCATTTAACCCTTACTTCTCCAAACCAGGAAGAACAGGTCTTCCCTGCCCACATATGAGCATAGAAGATTTAAAACCTGTTAAAAAAATGCCCAAACAAGCTCAAAAATATTAACCCACTGCTAAGAGCAGGAGCTGCCCTGTTTGTGCTCTGGTCTGTGAATACACTGCCTTGGTAAAGCACACTTCTTCCAGGACCATTATCATCACACTGCAGCAAAGGAGTGAATTAACAGGGTCACCACGTTCGAGCTGGTTTCCACTCCCTCAAGATAGAGAAGAATAATGAAAAAAATAAATCAGACTCCAGCTGTCAGCCTGAGCCTGAGTACCTTCCCTGGCTCTGGAAACAACTGTGAATCCCTTAAGCCTGATGGCCACCAGGCAAAAGGCTGGAGACAGTAAAGCAGATTGAGTTGTGATTAAATTAATTACAGTTTGGAAGGGCCAGTAGAGAGCAAAGCCACCACCTTCACTATTTACAGTAAAAGAATCAGATAGAGGACTGTTCTCCTCAGAAGTTTAGCAGACTCCACACAGGTTGACATGTGGGAGAGCAAGAGTTTTTGCTATCTTAAGCTGCCCTGCAGAGCACCGGGGCACCTGGCCGTCACACCTCTTTGGGTGCAGCCCTACCAGAATGAAATTCTTCATGAGAAAAGGCCGTTTCAGAGCTGCTGGGTCAGGGCAGATACAGTAAAATAGGGGTGATAAGATTCCTTAACCGCAGAACAAACAAGGGCGGTTCAAACAATTGCAGCATTTCCAAGGGAGGTATTTTAGCTGAAGGATCTGGCTGTGCAGCAGGTACCCACAGCTGCTGGGCATTTAGTGCACTATTATTGTGGCACTAAATACACCACCTCTTCTCCTTCATATAATGGCCACGGTCAGAGCAGCAAAGCCTGGAATAGTGTGACCTGGGGATGAGGGAAGGCAGAAGAACAGTCTCCTCAGAGTTCTTTCTGCCCTGCAGCTGGATGCCTTCTCAAGATCCCCTCTGTCCCTGTTTTTCATGACTCTTCAGAGACCCTAGAGATGACCACGCAAGGTATAGAGCAAATGGTTTTGTTTATGCCACCAGGCTCAACATGAGGCATTGCAGAGTTTATCCTGTCTCTGGAGACGTGAACAGGATGGACCTGCAGGACGATCCTACAGAGTGGGGAAGGAAGGAGAAATCAAGCATTTCAACCCACACATCTGCAGATGGGGCTCTGCTCCACATGGCCTGATGCCATGGTATGGGTTGTACCGTGTCTAGCCTCTGCCTGCATAAAGAATCACTTAAAGAAGGGACGAGTGTGAGAAACACAGGACAGAAGGTGTTGTTAAGTCTGGATGGGTTGCCCTAGCCCAGCAGGCATATTCCAAATTCTCTTTTAGTTAGAACAAGGCTCCCCTGGCCAGCCTGGCATTACTCAGGTCAGGTTTTGCAGCCAAGCTGGTGACCGAGCTGTGAGACCCCTTCTCAGCCTTACCTAGGGTTTCTACTATCGGCAGCTTCTTCACAATCACCCTTTTCTTGGCCATCCGGAGGACACCCAACACCAGCGTGACAGTGACCACAATGGGAAGGCCTTCTGGAATGGCAGCCACCGCCAGGCTGGGAACAGCAGAGACACAAGAGCTTCAACACAGGGGTCACACTACAGGCTCCGACCAGACTGTGCCACAGGGATGCTCCCATGGGGTGAGTTTTCTGCTTATACCTGAACCAGAGCAAGCCACTGGGACTCCCGGCATGCTCTAAACACAGGAGCAGGATATTTATCCAACTCTTCAACATTTTCCTGAGTGATTTTGGCAAAGCCTTCTTTGCATTGCCAAAGAGAATGAATTTCTAGCAATTTCTAGCTAAGCAGGCATTTAGGAGCTGGATTTCATTTCATTTATTTCACTTGTCAAGGGTAGAAATGAAATATTCCTTGGCATCACAGCTCATACACTAACTACTGGCTCCAAGTCACACATCATCTCTCTTACATGTGAATACAAGCCATGGTGAGGAGGAATCAGCTGGATCAGCTCCCTAAATGTCCCCACACTGAACTGGAACAGCATCAAAACCTGCAATCCCCCCCTCCAGCCTGTATCTACCCCCGAGATAGTCCTTGCTCTGAACACGTCTAGGTCTGTGCAAAAGAACAGCCAAGGAGGACTTTTGAAAGCACAGGCTGCTCTCCAAAACTCAGGCTTAACCGCTCTCCTTCACTACTGCATCCACCCCCACCCCAGGAGACAGGGAGGTGGGCACTGTGCCAGTCTGGCTTCTGTCATCTCCTCATCCCTGGTTTTGTTTTTATTCCCCTAGACTGCCTTTGTTTTTAATCCCTCCCCAAAGGATTGATTGCAGAGCCAAGACAAAACTAAGCAGCAGATTTTATGGGTGCTGCTAAAACACACGGTTTATTATGCTTGGCTAAGAGGTTGTGCAATGCTCTCGGTGCCGAACAAGACGAGGGTTGCTGTCTTCAGATGTAAATCCAGCATGAACAGCAAAGGTGATATTTGCTGTTGCTATGCTCCCACTAAATTCATCGTGCAGAGAAGAATGGGTGAGGAGGAAAAGCCAGTGAAATGCTCTCGGGCTTTTCCCACCCCCCCTCCTAATAAAGTTCACTTCAGTTTCACTGGTGCAAGAACAATACAGAACCACACAGGACAATCCTGGTTGGAAAGGATCTCCTAGATCCCCCAGTCCAACCATCCCCACACCAGCAAAAGCCTCAATACCTCAGACTGACAAACTGACCCCCTCCATGCTGCCACTCGAGCAGGGAGTGAAACACCATGGCTACACGGTTCTTCAACACCTCCAGGCATGGGGACTCCACCTCCTTGGAATGGCCCTTCCAGTGCTTCCTCACTCTTTCTGGAAAGAATTTCTTCCTCAGATCAAATCAGCCTCAACTTCAGACCATNNTTCCAACATCTCCATGTCTTTCCTATCATGAGGGACTCAGAACTGAGCACAGTCCTTGAGACAAGGCTTCACAAGAGCCGAGTCCAAGGCCACAATGAGAGGGTGAGCTGGAAAAGCCAGTGAAGAGCTCAACACAAAATCCTGTGAATGAAATAAACCCTCAAGCTTTCCCCCCCACCCCAAAATGAAGTTAACATTAGTTTCCCTGGTGCAAGATGAATAAGTATTAATGAAGGATCCTACTTTATCTGCTTTATGAAACATCCACTGTTTGGAGCAGGGAATCCCCTGGGAGAGGTTTCACTAGGAATCAAAGAGAAAGCCGCTGCGCAGCCCTCACCTGACTCCGATGGTGAACATGCTGAGGAGGGGCTTCCCTTGTAACCAGCCGATGAGCATTATTAAACCTGGTGGGGAAAAACCACACAGCTAAAAAGCTTCAAAGTCTTCCTACTGAACATGATTACCCACCACTGGGGAACTGGGAATGCAATGAGCCCCCAGATCTCTCCTCCGGAGCTGTCTCTGCTTGAGCCCCCAGAGTCCAGGTAACTCACATTAGTAAGCAGCTGAGGAAGTGCACTGGAGCACAGAGGGCTCTCACACATGGCCAGAGAACTGCATCTGACTCACCGATGATGCCAAAGGAGAAGAGGGTGAGTTGCTTCCCCAGCTTGTCCATGCTTTTCTGGAGAGGGGTTTTGGGAGTCTGGAAACAGAGGAGAGTTGCTGTGCTTGTTAGGTTAAACAAGACAACACCCCCAGAACAAATGACCAAGCAGTCCTGGTTCTCATTGCTGTGCTGTCTGATATACCCCTCCCCAACCCACAGCGGGGTCTGCTGAGCACAGGCTATCCCGCTGGAAGAGACTCTCTGCCTCAATGTGTTTGAGACAGGTTAAAAGCGGGATAAAATAGAAGGATGCTCTCAGTCGTGGCTGGAGAGCCAAGCTGGAGTTGTATCAAGGGCTAAATCCACAAAGAACATAATCGATTGAGTCCAGGACTGGGTGATGCACACACAGGGATAAAACATCTGGACCCTTATTTCTGTCCTAGAGGCTTCACACACAGGTTCCCAAAAGCATCTACCTCTGCCTTGCTGTGATTTCTCACCCTAATGGGTTAAAGGGCTGTGGGTTTCTAGAGCCCTATCTGTGCAAGCTCAGAGCTCTGGGATGTGAAGTTTGGGCTCAAAGCAACACAATTTTATATGTGCAGTGGACTTTGAGGGGGACCCCATAATGTCTGGGTGACTACCAAGTCAGACGCAAGCTGAGCATCACCAGTCTGGAGTTAGATGCCAAATCCTGCTTAGAACCCTCTCTTTTGGATCGAGCAGTTTGGAGACCCTCAGCCATTTCACAGCCATTTCACAGCAGAACCAGAACTTCACCCAGTGCACTAGGTCTCGGCACAGCTGCTCCTCACAAGCTGACATCTACAACTCCCACCCTTTCCAGAGAGACACAGAGACTCCTTTACCTCTTCAGCTTGCATCATCTTGAACACCTCTCCAAACTGTGAATTCTCACCCGTCCCAATAACTACACCCTGAAAAGAAGCGGGGTGATGATGATGAAAATCATAAAACGAAAATCATAGGATCATAGAGTGTTAGGGGCTGGAAGGCACCGCTGGAGATCACCTAGTCCAATCCCCTTGCTAGAGCATGTTCTCTTAGGTCGGATCACACCTGACCTTCCAGTACCCAAAGGAAACCCACAAGAAGGCTGGAGAGGGCCTCTTCCCAAGGGTATCTAGCAACAAGACAAGGGCAGATGGTTTTAAACTAAGGAGAGTAGGTTTAGGTTAACTCTTCGGATGAAGTTCTTCAGTGCAATGTAGGACTGACTGCCCAAGGAGGGATATCCTCTCTCTGGAGGCGACCAAGGATATTGGATGAGACCTTGAGCAATCAAGTCTGATTGAGGCATTGCTGCCCAGAGCAGGGGATTGGAGTAGGTGATGTCTGAGGTGCCTTCTGACCTGAGCCAGTCTAGGATTCTACAATAACCTAGAGAATCCAGAACTAATTTAGATGAAGAGATCAAGGCCGACAGTACTTACTTTCCCCTTCCCATATCGCACCAGGGTCCCCATGAACACGACATTGCTCAGCGTGGTTATGTCTCGGGCTTCCAGTAAGACGCCGTCAGTCTTGTTGCAAGGCTCAGCTTCTCCAGTAAAACTGGATTCATCCACCAGCAGATCTGTAACCTGATTAAAAAGGTCCATTTCTGGCGCTGCCTAGATGTTTCCAGACCCATTTCTTGTCCACGACGTGGTATTTACCTCTATCAGCCTCAGGTCTGCAGGAACCCTGTCACCAACAGACAGGTAAATGATATCTCCCGGCACAAGCTCCCGCGCTAGAAGATGCTGGAGCTTTCCTTCCCTTAGGCTAAGTGGAAAAGAGAGAAGAAAACAGGCAGTGAGGTTTTCTGTTCCTTCTGCAGGCTTGGGAATGTGACTGGAAAGAAAGCAAGAAGATCGCTGCTCCAAAGAGCATCCAAAGTAAACAAGAGCATGGAATCTTCATAAAGGAGAGGAGAGCTGGTTTGATTCATAAACAGACGAGCAGGTTATGGAAGACCTGATTACTCAATAGGTGATGTAGAAGGTGCTTGTAGAGTGGATAAGAGGGATGAGGTGTGCTCATGGTTTAAATAATGACTGGAGGGCTGGAGCACCTCTCCTACAAGGACAGGCTGAGAGACTTGGGGCTGTTCAGCCTGGAGAAGAGGAGACTCTGGGGAGAGCTTAGAGCAGCCTTCCAGTACCTGAAAGGGGCTACAGGAAAGCTGGGGAGGGGCTGTTTACAAGAGTGGAAGGACCAGGGGGAATGGTTTCAAGCTGGAAGAGGGGAGATTTAACTGGAAGTCAGGAGGAAGTTTGTCACAGTGAGGGTGCTGAAACACTGGAACAGGTTGCCCGGGGAGGTTGTGGCTGCCCCCTCCCTGGAAGTGTTCACAGCCAGATTGGCTGGGGCCTTGAGCACCCTGGTCTAGTGGGGGGTGTCCCTGCTCATGGCAGGGGGGTTGGAACTGGATGATCTGTAGGGTTCCTTCCAACCTGAACCATTCTAGGAATGAATCTTTAACCTAAAACCCAGCTTTTAAAGCTGGAGTAGCTGCTGACACATCACTGTTGTGTATGACAAGTACAGCCTTCCAAGCAGTTGGATGCTTATGGTGTCAGAGCACAAGCAAAGAACAAGCAGTGGTGTTTGTAAGGTCCAGAGCTGGCTGAGCTTTGGACCAGAAGCGAGCCCTGCACTGTGTTTGCACTGTAACGTTTCTTGGAGCCTCACAGCTTATTTGTGTTGGCAGTGACAAAGCTGCTTTGCAAAGCCATTAATAGGAGCGGCGTTTCCTGCTCTCCAGAGCACCGGTACCCAGCATCAAAGCACTGAGGGCCGTGGTGCTGGATTACACCCCCTGCAGCCGCTCCATGCGTGCTGGCATGACAGTGCTCACGTGTGCCCCATCTGCACCCAGCGCCTGGTGAGCCCGCGCCTGGCACGTACGTACAGCCACAGGCGGGTGTGGGCAAGCAAACCAAGCCCATGTGCTCAGGGGCTGTTTGTGCCCGACTCTCAGGGCAAAACTACCCTAAAGCTAAAAATCCTCGAGCAGGTGAGGTTTTAGCTCCATCAGAAGACAGTGACACACAGGAGACTGCAGGGGCTTTACACAGGGTGTGGAGAAGGACATTTCTAGGACCCTCCTGTCTCTCAGCTTCTATTCAGTTCTCTGGGTGTCTGCTTTAGAAATCAGAGTTGTTTTACCCCCTTCCAAAGTGACATACAGCTGCACCCACATGCAGAGTCACTCCTTCAGAGACCACATTCTGGTTATGTGTGTAAAGATCTCAAGTCATCTTCACCTGCTGGTTCTGCCTTCATCACCCAAACCCTGCTAAGCCACCAAAGCAGACATGCTCACCAGTTGCATTCAGGAGGCACCAGCTTGTTCAGCTCTTCCAGAGACTTCTCAGAGCGATATTCCTTGTAAACGAGAGAGGAGTTACACAGGGGGACTTGGGACAGCCCTGGCTACAAAGCCAAGCTCTGGCAGACCTACCTGGATGAAGGCCACAGTGACCACGATGAGCACTGCCTGCAAACAGAGAGGCATCACAGGCACGGGCACACCAGCTTCAGAGGGCAAAGGGCTGGGTTGCAGGGGAGGTATCACCTACCATGGTGATGCTCGCAGCATCCTCATATTCTTTCGTGATGATGCTCACTAAAGCTGAAGCCAGCAACAGGAGAATGAGGGGGTTTTTAAACTGAAAAAATTAAAGCAAGTTGCAATATCACAATCAGGAAGGTTGGAGAGAACCCATAAGATCAAGTCCAACCTTCAACCCAACACCTCCATAAGTACCAGACTGTGTCTCAAAGTGCCACAGCTACTCCTCCTGTTGAACATCTCCAGGGATGGGGACTCCACTGGACAGCCTGTTCCAATGTTTAACTGCTCTTTCACTAAAGAAATTGCTCCTCCTTTCCAACCTGAGTTCCCCTGGCACAATTTGTGGCTGCTTCCCCANCATGGTGATGCTCGCAGCATCCTCATATTCTTTCGTGATGATGCTCACTAAAGCTGAAGCCAGCAACAGGAGAATGAGGGGGTTTTTAAACTGAAAAAATTAAAGCAAGTTGCAATATCACAATCAGGAAGGTTGGAGAGAACCCATAAGATCAAGTCCAACCTTCAACCCAACACCTCCATGAGTACCACACTGTGTCTCAAAGTGCCACAGCTACTCCTCCTGTTGAACATCTCCAGGGATGGGGACTCCACTGGACAGCCTGTTCCAATGTTTAACTGCTCTTTCACTAAAGAAATTGCTCCTCCTTTCCAACCTGAGTTCCCCTGGCACAACTTGTGGCTGCTTCCCCTTGTCCTGTCAGCAGTGACCTGGGAGAAGAGGGCTAGCACTGGCCTCCCTACAGGTATCTGCAAAAGGCAACACAGTCTCCTCTCAGCCTTTAACTATGAAAAGAAGCTGGAGCTGCTGAAGCCGAGATGGTAGCAGGTCTTATCAGAAAGGATTAACAGTGTGGTTTTGCCGGGTTACTCTGCCTGGGCAGAGGGTGCAGCACTGCAGTCAGGTTGATGCCAGCTCCTGCACTCATACGGGAGATGGATGGTATTAGGATCCACCAGGACAAGGCTGACCACAAGAGTTTACTCTCTTCTCCCCTGTTTGCACAGGCAGGGCTCACCTCTGCAGACAGGGCTGACTCCAAAAGCTCCTCAGAGGCACCACAGGAACAAACAAAACCTTCATTGACATTCGAGAATTTGACACCGCAAATCCTCTCTTTTTAATTCATCTGCTAAACTCTGTGCTCTACCCAGCCCTGCAGGAGCCACAGCATCACCTCTTCCAATTTTAAGGACCTTTCTCCTACCTGAAATAGAGCCCTGTTTAGATATTCTGGAAACGAAGGAAAGGGAACTCTATAGGTTCCTAGAATCATTAGGGATTGGAAGGGACCTTGAAAGATCATCCAGTCCAATCCCCCTGCCACAGCAGGATCACCTAGACCAAGATGCACAGGAACACAGCCAGATGGGTCTGGAACATCTCCAGAGGAGAATCCACAACCTCCCTGGGCAACTACAACAGGTAAAGACAAGGCTGCTCAGTGCAGAGTCAAACGTTTGCCTTGATTCTCTGCTAAAGGTGAAAGTCCCATTCGTTTGTCTGGGATGGAGCTGATGTTCAGCAGAAACAGCAGCTGGAAGAAGCCCTGTCAAGTACCTGCTGGGGGACACTGCTGAGGAGCAGAGGTGTGAACAGGATGGGACTGCAGACAGCAATTCCAGAGAGACCCCCGGGTTGTGGAAGGAGCAGAGATGCACTGAAGAGTTTGTCTGGTGCCCCATAGGAGAAACAACTAGTTAAACTGGAGCAGAAAAAGGCACCATCTGGCTTGTTATTCAGAAGACTCTTTGGAGTGATTGTGTGATGATTCCAAAGGGCTTAAAGACTATTGCCCACACCAGGCTGAAGGGATAACCCATGAACTAAAGTCTTTCAAAGCAATGAAAAATCACATGATCCAGCTAAGCAGGAATAGAGTCAGCAGAAGCAATGATTGAAAAAAATCAAACCAGCAAGATGCTTTTGCTTGGATAAAGGCTCTAAATGAGAGGTGAAAGATGCTTTAAGGACCAGTCAGAACTCAACTGGGAAAGAAATCAAGTCAGCAAACAGCCTTCTGCCAGGCTTTTGGGGCAGCTGGTTTGATACTGGTGCTCTGCACAGCTTGGGGCAGTGTGTGAATACACTCCTTAGTGTCCCCATTAGCATCACACCAGTATTGTTCACTGGAGCTCTACAGCTCCACTTCTGCTGGAGGTTTAGGGCTTTTCTTTACTGGGGTAACTGGTATTAGAGCGATTTCAGCCAATGCTGGTTTTCCCTCTAACCTTTCAGTTTGATCTCTTGCCTTAAAGGGAATAACTACGCTCCAGAAATCTGGAGTCACTCATCTACAGCTTTTGATTCATGGTCCTCATGGAGATAAAGAGGTTTCTTTTAATTTTAAGATGTTAGCTCCACATGAGATGACGTCTGCACCTCACAATGGCTTTCCCAGGGGAACAGACAGTTTCAGTATCGGGAACACAGACTGTTCTGGTGCTGAACCCTTGGAAGTGGAAACCCAGAACACTTCAACACAGAGATGCTCAGGTCAACCCAGCCGGTGTTTCTGCCAGGAAGCAAGGATCTGTGGAAAGTCCTTACCTGGTCCAGGTATTTCTTCCATATTGACTCTGTGTTCTCCACTGAAAATTCATTCCAGCCGTGTTTTACCCTGCGCTGTAGCACAGAAAACTCCGAGAGGCCAGTCTGTAGGTCAACCTAAAGGAAAAGAATAATAAGAAAAAGCCAATTAAACCCAAACTCTACCAATTGTACAATAGTTACGGAAAGTTAGAGGCCAAAATTAGGTTAGAAATCTGTAAGGAGGAATTAGGGAAAGATGTTCATGGTTGGTGCTGGTCTCTTCTCACAGGTAATTGGTGACAGAACCAGAGGGAAGGGCTTCAGGCTGCAACAGGGGAGGGTTAGACTGGACATGACAAAAAGGTCATTCATACAAAGAGTGGTCAAGCACTGGAATAGGCTGCCCAGGGAGGTGGGTCAAGTTCCCATCCCTGGATGTGTTTAAGAGTCACTCAGATGTGGTGTTAGGAGATGGAGTTTAGGGGTGAACTCATAGAGTAGGGTTAATGGTTGGACTCAATGATCCAAAGGGTCTCCTGCCATCTGAATGATTCTGTGAAAAACTTGATATCCACTGGATTTCTGTTTCCTAGAATCATAGAACCATTAGGGATCAGAAGGGACCACAAAAGATCATCCAATCCAATCCCCCTGCCACAGCAGCATCACTTAAACCAAGTCACACAGGAACACATCCAGGCGGGTCTGGAACATTTCCGGAGAAGCCCCTGGGCAGCCTATTCCAATGCTCCTTTACCCTCAATGGGAAGAAGTTCCTGCTGATATTGATAGGGAACCTCCTCTGTTCCAGCTGGCACCCACTGGTCCACCCTTGTTCTATCACCAGATGACCTTGAGAAGAGCCTGGCTCCATCCTCCTGACACCCACCCCTCCCATATTTAGAGACATGAATGAGGTCACCCCTCAGCCTCCTCTTCCCCAAGCTAAAACTCTTCAACTTCACCCATCAGCTATCACAGAATCCCACAAAGTGAGCACAACTCAGCTGAACTACTCCCACACCTGGGACATTGCCTATGACATATAAAATTATAAATCTGAACTAATAAAAGAATGACACCAGAAATCGATTCTATGTGCATGTGAAAAAACACACTACCATGAAAATACACCGCTTCAAAAATACCCCGACACAACTCAGAGAGAACAACTGCAGGAGGGATAAGATTTATTTTGCTTAGGTTGAAAAACCAGCAAGGTCAGGCATGGAAGTACTGCTAAGCATTTATTGCTAAGCACTCATTGCCAAGCATTCCAGTTTCCCCTGGTTGCAGGGACTCAGCCTTTAAGTCTCTGTCTGTTTTTCATACCTGGGGTTAAGTCTGAGCTACAACATGGGATCAATTCTTGCCCCAAGGGTAAACCCCGGTGCAAATTGAGTAACTGGAGTTTCCTTCCGAAGCCCCAGTGTCCCTCCATCCCTCTGGCTACATCCTTGCTGGACTGGGGCTGGGGCAGAGCAGCTGGTCCTGCTGCTGCCAACACCCCCACCTGGCCAGGGCTGGTGTCCCCTCTCCATGGGGGCAGTTGGTCTCAGCAGGAGCTGGAACAGGTGGTGGCTTCAGCCTTGCTGTCAGCTTGGGGTAGGGATGGCCTTGCTGATTTATATCCAACACCATGAGCTGCGAGCAAGTCATCTAGGACAGTAGCTGTGAGTTTGCCTCTGAAATGAAACCTGCTGAGCAATGCAGGCAGCACCTTTCCCCTGCTCTTACACAACATCTCCCAAGGCACTGCAGATAATTCGTGGGGATGAGGGGCTCAGCCTGCACCCTGAGCTCCTCTGCCAGCATGGGCAGAGCTTCTAGTGCTTCGATTCCCTCCAGGACAGACAATTGAACTCTTTCAGCTGCAGCTCACACAGCCACTCACTCTTGCCCCAGGACAAAGCAAAGCCCAAACACTCAACACTCATCTAGAAGAGGATTCACCTGATGCAAAGGAATTGGGCACCCCAGGAGTTTGCATGTGAAACCAAAGACCAATTTAGTGGCTCAGCCTCTGCCCACAGTCAGACACAGAGACTGCGCTGCTGTGTTCAAAGATCTGTAAACCCTGTTACCTTTAAAGCTTTGGCCAAGTCTTCTTTCTGGCATTTACAGGCATCTTTCGGGGGAAGAACTGCCACTTCCTCCTCCTCCTGCTGCTCGATTATTTTCAGCTCACACTCCTCATGGCTCTGGATAAACAAGGCACAGCAATCCTTAGGTGAGAGCAGCGGTAAAAAAAAGCACTTCAGCATCCCTGCTCCTTCCCTTAATCCCATTCCCTCCCCTCACCAGCAGATGATTCTGGTTATCTCAAACACTCCCTAAATCACAACACTCCCTACCTCCTCCTAATTAACCCTCCACACAGCCTCAGGGCCAGGCGCACATTCCTGGGGTGGGGGAAAGGCTGTTAGGGGCTGCATCACTAAAAAGAGCAGCTCATGCCAGGCCAGAACCTCACACCAGGCTCTGATTTTGCAGGTATCCTGCCTGAAAAGAGCCCTTTTCCATGCCAGATCTCACAGCCCACTGCACACTCAATGCTCAGAGCAAGGAAAGCACCTTTTCCTCTGATTGAAGACATGATAAATGATCAGAAAATGAAAGCTGGAAACATCTGAGGCAGTGGGAAAAAGCAAAACCTCCTCCCATCTCCACCTTTGTTTTCTTCCACTGCCAGCCCTGCAAACGCTTCTGAGCAGGAAAAACCCTCCCTGTCCCATCCAGGCAACGACCCCCTTTGAAATCCCTCATCTCTTCTCCAACACCCCCTTTGCAGAGCAGCAGCATCCCCTTAAGTCTCAGCCAGGTGCACAACCAGGGCAGTGTAGCTGCTACTGCAGACAGGGAGAAACCTCACCCTTCCCTAGGGAGAGCAGAACCCATTTGCATTTGCCTTCATTCATAGAGTGCAGGAGCCTGGGCTCATTGAGGGAGGGATCCCGAGAACTTGGGATGCCCAGCCTCACCAGCCCTTGCTCAGCAAGATCATAGAATCATTAGGGATCGGAAAGGACCTCAAAAGATCATCCAGTCCAATCCCCCTGCCACAGCAGGATCACCCAGACCAAGTCACACAGCAACACATCCAGGCAGGTCCAGAACGTCTCCAGAGAAGACTCCACAACCCCCTGGACAGCCTGTTCCAGTGCTCCCTTACCCTCCCTGGGAAGAAGTTCCTGCTGATATTGATATGGAACCTCCTCTGTTCCAGCTGGCACCCATTGCCCCTTGTCCTAGCACCAGATGACCTTGAGAAGATGGAACTGATTCAGCACCAACTTCTCACTACTGGCACCCTAAGCTCAGATCTGGCTCATCAGCACCAGAGCAGGGGTCTGGAGGACTTCAGGAGTGACTGAAGTGATGCTTGGAGAATTAGTCCTTCTGTGCCTGTTCACAGAGTTTCTAGGAGCACCCAGTGGTTTGTGACCTAAAGCCTGGGGTAAATGCAGAGAATCTGCCTGCTCACTCATGCTGGGACAGAGGGGGTTTCTCTCCTGCAGCTTGTGGGAGATTCCCAGCCCTGTTGTGGGAGATTCCCAGATGCTGGGAGCATTCCCAGCCCTGTTCTTTCAAAGGTTTTGCCACTTCCATGTGGGACAGCCTCCTTTTTACTGCTGTTTACTGACCCACAGCATAGCCAGGAGCACGGGAGGCACCAGCACTGATCTGCTCCTGCAGAAATGCAGAAGAGCCTGCTAGGATCCTCAGCCTGGGCACTGCTCCTTTAAAGGCTGTTTTACCCCCAGACTAACCTGCCTTTTGAAAGCCCCAGCAATTTGTCCAAGATTTCCAAGGATTTTCCTGCTTCCCTTGCCCAAGTGACCACATGTTGCCCAAAGCATTTCTCCACTGCTTGACACAGCCCAGCCTCAGACGTCACCTTAGTCCCACATTTCATAGAATCATAAGGGATCAGAAGGGACCTCAAAAGATCATCCAGTCCAATCCCCCTCCCACAGCAGGATCACCTAGACCAAGTCTTCAGAGAAGGAGACTCCACAATCCCACTAAATATTACTAGAATCATAGAACCCTCACAGCTGGAAAGGACCCTCAGGATCACCAAGCCCAGCCCTCACCCCTAGAGGGTCCCCAGTTAGTCCTTCTATGTCTGAAGCTGATGGTCTGTTCTCACTTATGTGCTCTACTTGTGCCAACCCATCAGCTCCCTGCAACTCTATTGACACCGAGATGCTGCAAGACCCAAACCCACCTGAGCACCTAAGGGGATGAAAAGCCTTGCTAGAAAGAAGAGACCAGGCTGTTTCCTCCAGCCACATCACATACCTGATGTTCATTACCACACTGACTCAATTCCTGTGGCTTCCACAGGCTCCTCTATGTTGCTAGTGTCACACACAGGTATCGAGGCACAGCCTCATCTCAAAGGATCTCAGCTTTTGATTAAAAATGCTGGAGGGCAGGAGAAGACCCACCCAGGAGGATAAGATGCCTCCAGTCCCCCAGAGTCAGCAAGAATGTCAGGACCCAGCTCTATTGCTAATATATTTACCTTTGGAAAAGGCATGGAGGAAACACAATAGAGCACATGGAAGTGCCTAAACCTTCCAGAGCAGGCTGGAGAGGAGCAGAAACCTCACTAGCTCTTTGTAGCCAGGGGCTAGCTGTGAACTGAGCAGCTTTATTGGGACCGGTGCATTTGCATCAGTTTTCTCACACCTGAAAGTGATTTCTCCTGAAGCAACAAGNGAGCATGCCCGGCACTGCCTCAGCATCCCTCAGCCCAAAACAATCCATCGATTGTTGCAGCAGCAGCCCGTGCGGGAAGGAAGGCGGCGCAGGGCTTTCTGCTGAGGACACAGCCCTTTCTGTCTGCTCTGGCAAACAGCCCGAAAGATCAATCCTTGGGATTTCCCTCCCACCTCTGAGGTTTTGCATAGACTTTTACCTGCTACCCTGGCTTGGATTACTTCAGAGCAGCTAACGCAGGCAGCAGTGGGCTGGGTTAGTCAGTCAAACAAGAAGCCCTTTAAAACATTAAACAGAAACCCTCATCTTGCTCACTCCTCAGCCTTGCTAGAAGAAATAAATAGAACCATTCCTGCAACAGCCCTTTGTGCTCTTTTTTTTGGGGGGGCACCTGCCTTTCAGGGATGCAGAAACCATCCCAGAGCAAACCAGAGCCCTGCAAGCGAGCAACTGCCTCACTGGGTTTCCTTACCTAGCCCTGCTGCTTCCCTCGTAGTTTCTTGCTCCTCGCATAGTTCAGCTATCACACAACTACAGACTGTCTATGTAAAATCCTTAGGGATCAGAAGGGACATCACATGTCATCCAGTCCAACCCCCCTGCCACAGCAGGATCACCCAGACCAAGTCCAGACTGGTTTCAAACGTCTCCAGAGAAGGAGACTCCACAACCCCCCCCAGGCAGCCCCCTGCAGTGCCCCGTCACTCTCCTTGGAAAGAAGTTACAGAATCAGTCAGGGCTGGAAGGGACCACAGGATCACCCAGTTCCAACCCCCCTGCCATGGGCAAGGACACCCCACTGTAGAGCAGGCTGGCCACAGCCTCATACAGCCTGGCCTTAAACACCTCCAGGAATGGGGCCCCAACCACCTCCCTGGTCTCCCTGCTTGCAGATAGAAGCCTCAAAAAGCCAAGGGGTTTCCAGAAAAGCTGCTGTAAGAGTATTCTCTGGCTGTTAAGTTGCCCCCAGGGGTATGTGAGTCAGGCTGGGTTGGCAGACATGGGGCTCATTGCCCCACTCCCCTCTTCTCCACTGCTTTCCTGCTGCTGCACCACAGCTGACCACAGTCCCAGCTGAGGAGTCTCCTGGCCCACCCGAAGCAGAAGCAAACTGCAGGAAACACACGGGTCTCACAAAGTGGAAGCAAGCACCACAACACTTCCCTGTGATTCTGAACAGACCACCGTAGAAAAAGAGCTGAAACCATACAGGGCAGAGTCTAGACCCTGGCTGTGCTTGTGCTTTGATGCCAAATGTTCTGCCACCTCCAGATAACAACAACGCCAGAGCTGGCCATCACCTCCCAGGTACCAGCACTGGGGCTTTTCCTTCACAACCCACGATCTGTGTGTCTGTCCTGCCTGCAGTCCCATCAGGTCACTCACACCCACATCCTTAAGGCTCTGGACAACCCTCCAAGCTAAATGACTTAAGGTCTATATGACTGGAAGTGTTCTGCAACTGTTTTCAAGGGAAGAAGCTAGATACCCTTCCCAGCGAGAATGGGAGTCATCTCCCAGCCTAATCCACAACCGGAGAAGATGTTCCTGATTCGCTGGGTTCCTCCTGCCATCCCACACTCTGCCTATTGCCTGCTCCCAGCCCAAACCCAGCTCGTGTCCCTGTCGTGTCATAGACCTGTCACACCCAGCACAGACTAGAGACAGAACTCAACAGAGGTCGGTATTTGGGACTAAATCTGTGCCTAATGGCACCTGGCTCGACAGAAATGGTTCCTCCATAGGACAAACCAGAGGCCAGTGCCCTCCTGCCTACGTGTGATCAGAAATCTCAGCTCCCATCAACAGATGCTTTCTGTAACCTCATCTATAGCTTCCTTTCCTGGGATCTGGAGCTCTGGTTGAGTTGTGCAGAGCAGCATCGCACTACATACTGTGGGGTGCTTAGGAGCCCAGTGGCTTGTTTTCTTCTCCCAGTAGCACTGACCAACCCCCACACTGGCAAGATGAGACCCAGAAGAGAGCAGAGGATTAGCTGAAGTGACATTTGAGAAAAGATCTTGGTCAGAGAGGAGCACAGAGTTCTCCACGTTGGGCCGGGGCTAAGGGCTAACCCCACGTGCTGAAGGAATTAGGCAAATGAGGGTTACGTGGGGCAGCACCCAACGCTCTGCCACGTGGGAGAGGCAACGGGGCTTGAGCAATGGAAATCCCTGTGCAAACGTGACAGTAAGATAATCCCACACCCGAGGGGTTTGTAGAGAGAAAGCAAGGAGGACAGCACGTGTGTCACCTAAGAACAACCCCTGGCCACTGCTTTGCCCATCTGCCTTCACGAGAGGTAGTGAAAGCCCAGGGTGGGCTTTTCCCCCCTCAGAGTGGGGGGATCAGTGTGCACACCCTGGCATTTTTCACACACAGAGCTTTATTGGACTCTGCAGGGCTGAGCTAAAGGCCACAGCCTGAGGAGGTGCAGCTCGAGGGGTCAGGACCCATCCACCAGCAACCAGCACCAGCCAGGGGGTACCCCAGGGGATGCGCTCAGCCTCACCCTTCATTCACCCCTCTGTTGAGACAGCATTTGCTCTGCTGAACCCTCACACAACACCCACAGCTTGTACTGCAGCCACCCTCCTATGCAAAGAACCTCCTCAGCGCAGAGAGCTCTGTTCTTGGCCAAGACTTTGGTCTGAGCTGTACATCCCCGGAGTATCGCCCCAAGACACGCATCCCCATCCCACACTCTGCCTCCTAAACACGGTCAGCACAGAGAGCAGGGAACAAGGTGGAGAGGGGAGAGGAGAGAGCAGCAGCCACGATATCAAGTGTCTGGTGGGACAAAGCAGGTAGAGTAAACAAAATTAACCCAAATCACTCCAACTATTCCAGCAGGTCCAGTCAAGACGTACGGGCAGTCCTCACCTCCTCTTCCAGCTCGCTGCTTCCAAGGGGCTGGTATTTCTGCACGAAGTGGAGAAACCACCTTTTCTGGAAGAGTTTGGGGAAGCCTCCTTCTACCATCTTCACTGTGCGGAGGTGGGAAGCACCCGGAGGCCGCAGAGATGGGGCCACTGGCTGCCGGCAGCACTGGCTCCAATTCTCCTGTGGGGCTGTGGGTGCTCTGGGGAGCGGTCGCGTTCCCCTGGTGCCCGGTCACTCCTTGGGCTGCTGGTGCTGTCAAGAGTCACCACACAGGGGGCTTCACCCATAAAACCCACTGGGAGAGCCTGTCTGTGCTGGAGACGGCAGCTGACAGAGGAGCCAGGTGGCCCTAGGTGAGCACCCAGCCAGCACCTGAAGAGCAGGTTGAGGTCTGAGTGTTTTCCTCCGCCCTCTGGAAAATGATTGCGGGAGGAGCGTCAGCAGGTGCCACATCCCAGGCGGGCAGGTGGGGAGGGTGTTTGGCTCAGGCCGTTGCGTGCAGAGGCAAGACAGGTTCCACACACACTGCCGAGCCTGTTTGTAAACTCCCAGGCTGAGGAAAGCCTCCCTGAGAAATGCCCCAGTCAGCATAGCGCTGGGGTTTGCATCTGCAGCACGAGAGAGGGAGAGGGCACGGGTGGGCGAACTGTGATGCTCAGTTATGAGCAGAGCACAGGCTTCCACTCGCTCTTAGTAAAGGGGTGAAGTTAACCACTTACATTCTTTCCGAGGATTTACAGCCACCTGTCAGGGAGCACCGTGCTCTCTCTTGCACTAGGACACCTCCCCCCTGCCCCAGGCACCAGGCTTAGGGGATTCACTTAGGCTTAAATTGGCCCTAAAGTGTAAAACTCGAGATTAAGATCCTCCTCTGACAGTAAAAGCTGTGCTGAGGGAATAAACGTCCTTCCCAGCTGGAGAAAAGCATAGCTGGCCTTTACAGAGGAATTGCTTTCTCCTGGGACATCCAGGTGCCAGCTTTACAGCTCTGCAGGAGTGGAGGGGGTGACACCTGGACCACTCTTGCCTCTGGGACAGCCCATGGTACCCAAAACCCATCCAGCTCCCATCAATCTGGAGTTTTCCTGCAGCCCATTTCAGTGCTGCCTGTCTGCATCCCCCAGGTGCCACCAGCTCTAGCACAGGCGGGTGAGTCCTGCTGGTCACCCCCCAGCAGGCTGTGGCCAGCAGCTATGGATAACACAGCAGGTCCCAGTGAAACCTGTGCAGGGAGGACTTCATTCCAGGCTAAGGAGAAAACAAAGCGATTGGGAAACACTGCACAGCTTGTAAAACACAACTGGGGCTTCCTAACTCCCTCAGCTCCCGGTTGGGAAATGTTCTCTTAGTGGCCCCAACTGGATGCGTCAGGCAGATGAAGTTCCTGCAACAGCCCTCCCTCCCATGGGAAAACATCCCAAGATAATCCCTGGTGCTGCTTTCCCAGCAGCTCACATCCTGGTCCTGCCTCGCACCTAGGTCAGGTGCATGGGCCAGTGCTCCCACAGACCTGGCAGCCAGGGCAAGTAGAGATTTCAACCGGGTCGACACATACGGGAAAGAGGTGGAAAAGCAGCTCTGAGCTCGCTCACACCTTCACACTGGTCCCCTCCTTCTGTAGCTTTTGTAAGGGCTGGAGCACAGCCAGCTGGCTCTGCCCTGGTCCCGATAAGGCAACGCAGGCACCGCCTGGCGAGGAACCACATTCTTCTGTTCAGCTGAGTGTGCTGGGATAGCTGCAGAGTCGGGATCGTATGGAGTTGTTCCTGACAGAGGAGTGGTGAAAACCACCTCTCCCCACTTCTAAACTCACAGGAAAGAAACGGTTCCCCCTCGTTCTTGCATTTCTCATCCCAAAACAACACCCATCACCTGCAGAGCTGGCATAGGGTGAGGAGAGCTGCTGCCTGTGAGGAGCCCAGCTGTCCTGCTGGGGCTCTGCTGTGTGTGAGGTGGCCCGAGTGGTCCCCAGCATGGCTCTCATTAGCCAGTGGCGATGCAGCTCATTGAGCAACAGGCTGACGGGTTCCTCGTTGAACTGCCAGCCCTTGGCAGAGCGCCGCTGCCTGCGGGAACACGCACGTCTGAGCGCTGCCCTCAGCATCCAGACACCAACCCAATCCACAAGCTATGAGATGTGGAAAGGGCCAGGGTGCCACATCCTGAGCTGCTGTGGAGATGCTCCCTCCAGCCTCAGCTAGGGAGGAGAACAGGACAGTGAGGGGTACGGTGAAACTACTGAAGCAAACAGGACCTAGAAAAGGAGAAGTATGAGCTGATGAGCTGAATAATCATCAGATGATCTGTGTTGGAAGGGACCTCAGAGGTCATCTAGTCCCAACCTCTTGGGACAACTCTCACCAGACCAGGTTGCCCAAAGCCCCATCCAACCGATCCTGGAACAATTCCAGGGATGGAGCAACCACAACCTCCCTGGACAACCTGTTCCAGTGCCTCAGAGTGAAGAAAAACAGTTGAAATGAGACCAGCACAGTTGCTGCCTTTAATCCATGACCATTGGGGTGTGCTGGTCTATTACCCAGGAGCAGCACCGGCGGTCTCAGGACACTGGACCTCTCTGTCATCATTCTGTTCATCCAGTGCTGCAATGTGAAGTTCCATTTGAACACCAGTGGAGCTGAATAAATGCAGAAAGAACTAGTGGCTGCTGCTGGCCCTTTGCAAAACTGCTGAACTGAGCGAAACTTGATTGCCTTGCTGCCTTTGCCTCCTGCCTGGTAGGAATTCTAATGGAAACTTCATGCATTTTGCTGTCTCACGGCTCAAAAGATGCTGGGAATCAACTGAATGAGGGCTCTAATGCAAAGAAAACAACACAGCCACAAGTTGTTCTCCTTCTTTGTGCAGAACATGTAATCTCCACGCAGTAACATGACACACGGCCCGATGGCAGCGCCTTAATAGTATTTCCTATTTCATTGGATAAGAAAGCTCATGGTCAGACTCCAGCTCTAAGCAGGTTGTTTGAGAAGCCTTTTTTCTTCTTTTAAAATAGGAAATGTCTGTTTGGAAGATGCATTCAGCAAAGCAGCTGCACTCTGAGATCACCTGCCTGCCAGTTCAAAACTCACAGCTCCCTCACCTGCTTCTCTAACCATCCCGGTTCTTGTCACACTCCTGTTCCTCTTGTGCCATCTTGAGGGAAGAAAACCTCTGGTGCACAGGTACTGAGTCTGCTGCTACCCTGAAATCCAAATTCTCTGCTCTCAGGTTGGGCTTTTCCCCACGTCCCTAGGTGGAACGTCTGCTGCTCCTGGTTATAAAAGCAAACAGCAAAGGTTTGGGTTCCTTTCCATCTCGTCAATGCTACTGGTAAAGGCCAGGTAAAAATCTCTGGGTCTGACCCTAAGTCACCAGGAAAGAGAGGGGAAGTGATGAAATCTCTTAGTTTCTCTTTGCACTGCTTAAACTGGCAGACTCAGCTGGAGGGGAGGCTCAGGCTGGGTGAAAGAAACCCCAGCACCTACATCTTCACCTTGGAAAGTGTCACAGTTTGTTTTTCACTGATCCTCCTGTGGTTCTTGCTTGTTCTCTGGCACAGAAAGGCAACAACAAGAAGAAAATCATGGGGAGAAACAGCCCCCGCTGCTGTAGTTTCTCCAGCAAAAGGAGTCCTTTTTGTTTATCTTTAAAGGTTGCTGTAAACCCTCTGGAGGAGCAAACCCTGCTACTCAGTCAGCAAAGAGAAACTGCCAGTCTCTCAGGACTCTTCTGGGGACTGGCTCAACCTCGTAGGCTTGTTCACTGCTCATGAACCTGTGGAACAGCTTCCTGAAGGTAACACAAACACTCCCACACCATAAAGCTCAGCGCAGCTCTGAACTAGGCTTGTGGAAATCACAGCAACTGAAACAAATCATTCTCACCTCTACAGCTCCTGCAGATGCCACAGTGTGGTTTTAATACAGATCCTTGACTTCTTGAAGATCTGTCAGGGTTTGTCCTTCTGCTGACTCCAGCTGTTGGGCTCATGGAAGCACCGAGAGCACTCCAGTGTCCTCTGCAGCCTTGGGTCACACTGTTTTTTCACAGAGGTCATTAGGCAGCCACAGCAGTGAACCTGTGTTTGCTTGCACTGACACGGACACAGGAAATCAAAACACAACTTTGCAGCGTTCACCAAAGAACCATAGAATCATAGAATCAG